>JACXIL010000240.1:1613038-1751886 GCA_014737365.1 Bombus soroeensis
TAAGATAGGATTTCCAGAATCGGTTTGCTTCAAAGAAATATTGATTTGTTAGTAAGATACGATGTTGATATTATGATCGAAAAGTTGTTATGGTTGGTTAGTTATTTCTTTAATTTCGATTTAAATGTGTGCGACATGTTCGCTGATCTCATTATCTCTTAAGATTCCGTTCTCTTTTCTTCGTTATAGACTTCCTCGATCACTTCCTCGATGTCAAGTAGACGATATTATATTAAGTATTCACGTGAAAGTACCTAGAGATAAGTTTAAACGTCTAGACAATGGTTATATTGAAAATGTATAATAGATTATAAATGTTTAAATAAACAAATTATAAAAAATTTTAAAGAATCAATTTTTAGCTGCAATATATTGCCAGATATGACTAAAGTGAAAATTGAATATTACGACTGAAGCATATTAATAATTCATTAAATAATCGTTATGATTTCTAATAATATCGAAATTAAACTGGAAAGTTTTATTTTTGATAATGACTATAATTTTAATAAATTTTAAATTATACATTAAATTTTTAACAGTTTAGTATTATGTTTGAAGAACATTATAATAATTTAATTAACTAATATTTATTAAATTACTAATAATAATGATAATTATTAAAGTTTATTATGTTATTACTAAACTTTGAATAGTACATCACATCACATCTCAATTAGTTTAATGTTACGATTAAAGCACATTCATAATTAATTAAATAATCGTATGTATTTAAAATACAGCTTTGCTACTTTTTATTACTTTGATAATGCGATATGAATAAAAATAAAGTGAATTTATTCCTTTATACAGTAAAAGATTGCATAATGGGAAATATTTTTATAGTTCGTCATGCTAAAAAGATCGTTGGTAACAAAATATGATAAAAAACAAGATAACTTTTTCATTGTATAATAATTATTCTGTTTGTTGTATGCGAATGTATAACGAGTAAAATATGGCAACAAGGTTCGATTTATAATATTTATATCAATATCGACGCTATCTTACAACAACGAAACTGTTCACGAATCCCTTTCTATAAATCTTTCTTTCATCACTCACCAATTTACCACAATATCAATTCTGCATTACAGCACCAATCACCCATCTAAGCCGCAGATATCCATCTTGTTCACACAGCTTTTACTCCCTATCTATTACAACCCCTATACCACAAAATACACTATGGCTCAAAAATAATCCAAACACTTGCTTATTTTTGAAAAGATCTAATATTTGTTGAAACTTTATTTAATGTTTTGTTGCGTTTTGAAATGGGAGTGTTATAGGGATATAAAAAATTGAAGATTAAAACAAGGTTAGATTAATTAACAAATGCTTTTTAATTCACACAGAAATTCGAATAATCACAAAACATATAGAAAAATATGTATATATAAGTTTGTGAAAGCATAGAATATATAGAAATATAAAAAGTATAGATATGTATATTTACAACAAACTGATCCACTGTTTCCAAAAATTAAAAAATGTAATTTATCAATCATTGTAATTTTCATATTTATAATGTTTCTGTCACCTGCTTTTCTCAATTGGCAAGTTAACTTTTTCACAGT
Organism: Bombus soroeensis; assembly: GCA_014737365.1. Taxonomy (NCBI): domain Eukaryota; kingdom Metazoa; phylum Arthropoda; class Insecta; order Hymenoptera; family Apidae; genus Bombus; species Bombus soroeensis. The sequence goes on from JACXIL010000240.1 coordinate 1,614,619, forward strand.
AAGAAAAATAGATACAAGACCATATATCATGCTTATCTTTATCTAAAAAAGTAAAACAATTTGCTGATCCTTCCACAATTATTTATTCATTATGTCAAAATGTTTCTCAACGGAGATTTATTACAGAATACGTACCCTGCAGTAAATTATTAAGTTTCTTGTGTTTTAAAGTGTTCGGATCTTGCTTTTATGTGCCTCCAATATGTTACAGCATTTTGATTATCAGTAGGTTAGACGAAGAAATGTATTAACAGCATCTAGCTATATTATATTTTGAAAATTGTTGGTGAATATTTTCGTTTTCGTACTTAATCGTAAGCAGATTATATTCGTGCATCATAGAACATAGCCGTATGGGGTAAAATCATCCTGTAAACTATGTAAAGCATTATATTTCGAACTACAATGGTCATAAACTACCGTTTACTTTTTTGGCAATAACAATTAAGAACAAAGAATGAGGAACGAAAAAGCTAAAACAAACGAACGTAAAAGAAATAATAATGAAAATGTTTTTGCGTGTATTGTCGCGAGAAATATGATGTAATCCAAAATGAGAATTGTGTACAATGAATAAGATGGTGGATGCATATGACTAGACAGACTGTAGATGAGAATAACTTGATTTTTATTATTACTATTAGTTTTGTCCAAGTGCAATATCGTATAGTGTATACTACAGGTTTTGTTCAACAAATGGGCCAAAATCGGGAAATAAAGAGATTTTGTTTTGTCGTTAATTCGAGTAGATCCTATGTTTGTCAGTTTGAATTTTACTTTTGTTATTTTACGTCTATGAAGACATTGAATGAATATTATTTTGATTACACGATTTGTTTCATAAATTAAACCATTCTGGACGATACGGTCCATATATGTAACATACGGAAATCATCCTCGAGGGAATAAAGTTTAGAGTTTACCAGAGCAAGAAGCTTGGACAGAGATAGAAGAGCGAAATCGTAGCGAAAAGATGCTGGAGTGTTGCCAGTTGACGAGATCGTTAAGTCTCACACCTTCTAACGAGAGACAGAGAGGAATCGCTGAAGGAAGGGATACGGGAGGTTAACGGAGGTTGACAGGCAGCATGAAGATACGATTGAACCGTCCTTTTTCTTTCATCTCATGGTGCCTGGTATTTTTAAACGAATCGCGCTACCGGTTGACATTTTGTCGTCATCGATCGGTCTTCAGCACCGATCTTCTTCAATTTTAACCCGTTATCGAAATCGAATGGTCGAACCAGATAAAGGATTTCATAGATATAATATTTATTTGATTATTTCTATTTGCAAATCTACTGTTTTTAATGGAGATGCAGTTTCTCGCAAAAGTATTCCAACGTTTACTACAGAACTCTATATTAATTATCTCTACATTAATTCTATAATGAGATGCGATTGCAATAATTATATTGGCAAAATTTGAATCCAATTTGAATCCAATTTAAAAATATGTACAGAAATTGCAAAATATATATTACAAACTTATATTTAATAAAAAATTAGTATACACTATGAATGCTCGTTTTGATGTTTAAAAATATCAAAGACGATCCCACTGAATACTCAGATTTATTAATAACGTGGATGATTACTGCTTTAAATACTTTTGTGATTTGTGAAAAATACATATATGTACATATATTTGTACTGAATATCGTGTAACTTCCAAGTATACATTTTCAAAATCGTTTGAAACTTTATATTTATCTGTTGGTATTTAAAATTATATATAAGATTCATATAACACACGCAATATGTTCATGAAAGGTGTGGATAAGTGTACGAATACTTTCGTGAGTCACTGTACGTGCATTGTACATATTTAAAATGACTTGTATAAAATGGTTCATAACAAATTAATCTATTCTTAGGAGGGTCAATTACTTTAATTCATTCTTATTACAAAAATGGTACAGTACAAAATATTTCAAATAACGTTTCTCGCACCATTTTACAAAAAGAATAATATCAAATTAAATTATTCAAAAAGAAAAAAAAGGAATCAATTACTATTATTAAATTATTCAAAAATTTCTGAAAATAAAATGTCTCAGATAGTGATTTTTATTTAAGAGACTCCTGCCCAATTATTTCATTTCTTAGAATAATCATATTTCCAATACTAATTCTTATATAAAAGTTAGTTAAATGTAAAATACTTTAGATTGACTTAAATAACGACTTCTTATATGTATTGTATTAGAAGGAGACTCGTGTCAAATTAATTTATCCAAAAATGACTAAAATTTAAATAGTACAACTTTTGCAACTCTTTCGCTAACAGAATAATTAACAAAGCATCTTTCCAAAATCTAAAGGCTTTCGAATAATTTTCCGAGCACGTTACGCGTAAGAGGATGAAATCTGGTGTCACAGCGAGCATTATGTAATCGTATTAATAAGCGCGCACACGCCTTTCGACTGCAAGAGGATCACGAGCGGAAGAACGGTCGCCTTCGTTTCCACGAAACGGATTCTAATTACGACCAAAGATGATACATGGTTTTCTCTGCTTTTACACGACCCAGCTTTCTCCTCCTTCGCGTTCGTTCTGTTCATCTTCGTCCAATTCGTTCCCTAGCGAAGAACTTGAGCAAAGAAAACTAAATACTTCGAGCTCTTATCTCTTCTTTCAACGTCTTTCCACTCTTTTCATTTTCTTTCGACGTGAACGCACACTGGATGGATGATTAACTTCCGATGTGAGCTCCACTTTCTTTTCTTCTTTTTCAGATTGTACATATTTAATTTTAGGGCGTGTTACTTTTTACATTTCTTAGAAATCTTTAGATATGTTGGTTATGTATAGAAGAAAAAAAAGTTAATTCAATTATATGAAATTGATGAAATTATTACTACGATGTCAAGTATAGGTTGCTTACACTATAACGTTTCAAATGGGGTAATAATTCTTACGTGTTTTGATTTTTTTATTAACTTTTTCAGAAAATTTTGTTTTTATAAATGTAGTAATAAAAAAAATATGTATTAATCTGGTCAATATGTATTCATAACTCATCCAGAGTGATGTTAATTTAAATAAATTTCAGTTTCTGTGCAGCTAGAGTCTTGTCTTGTTTTAAAATTTTGCGCCTCGAAAGGATAATTAAGGTCCTACGGTACTTATGAAAGATAATACGGGATTACAAAGGGTTAAAAGTGTCCAAAAAATGCTTAGAATGAAGTAATAGAAAATTACAACTTTCTCTCGAGACAGTCGTTTTGAAACACAGTACATCGCGTGAAGACCAGAAACAAGAAGAGTCGAGGAGGATACGTCGTAAGGCGGGGGTGCTTGTAAGTTGAACGTCCGCTGCATCGAATATAAATAGCGGTCGGCGACGTTCGTCCACCTCGTCTTTCTCTTCTTACTCTTCTCCGTGTATTCTTTTCTTCTTCTTCCTTTTCTTTTCTTTTTCTTCTTTTACTACAGTCGCCTCTTCGTTCCACTGACCGCCTCCTCTTTAGGCTCTTCGTCTTCGTCTCGACACTTTCCACTAGAACACGAGGCTCATCGATTCTTTACCAAGACTCGAGGAGAAAAGTCTACAAAGCGTAAATTCAATTAGGCAACGATCTGCTTCCTCCAACACCGGATTAATTTTAATGAAATTATAAACCGAGCATTCATTCTTTGCTACGATTCGTGCATCAGACTGACCTCGTTTTCAACAACGATGCACTCTATTATACGTGAGAAATCTTGTTATGCCTATCTATTCCTATTATTTTTGTACATTTTTAAATAAGTATAAAATAAACTCGATGGAAAAAGAATAATCATTTGTTATTTGCAAGCTATATACATTCATTGTGGACTGTAATTCTTGATAAGAATACGGTTAGAGAAATATCTTAAAAATAAAAAATAAGACGAAGAATAGCAGTTATTTTCGAGAATGTCACTAAATATGTTCAAACACTATATTTTACATAAAATGAGAATTCAAGCTAAACAATTTTATCGTAAATTAATTTTCAATAAAAATTTTGTTCTAATATGTTTCTGTAAATGTTTTAAGAAATTGTAAATGTAATATACTTTTATATACTTTTTACAATCTATCAGCCAAGTATTTTTTAGATTTTCCGATATATTCATTATATACTTAATTGTTGCAATTTCTATATGCATTTACAAATTTGTTCCAAAATTTACCAATATGATCGTGATAGTCATGCCTCATTACAGTGCTAATGAAATTTCAAAACGTTTCGTATTATATATTGACACACAATTTTTCTATAAGTATTCAAACGCGTTCTTGAGTGACTGTGTTTTTTAACATTAGAAAATATAATTGGATTAACACCCGTGCTAAAGTTTACAAATATAAATGAAATAAAAATTGGTCTAACTAAATTAAAATTTAAGAGCTGCATCTGCAAATTTTCATATATATGTGATCTAAACTGGATTGTAGGTGATTTCACGTTCCATGGAACTAGAAGCGTTGCGCACGTGCATGTGTGTGAAAACTTGACGAACTCCCCTTCTCGAAACATTTCTCATCGAAACAGCCGCGTGTTGCGCAGCCTCTTCCGTATTCGCTTGGGTTCAGTCGTAATGATCTTCAGGGATCCCGGGAGTTAACAGGGCTTTATAGGCGGTCAGGAAAACACGTGTTCGTAAACCAGAGCTCGCCTCACGAATCACTCAGGGTGATTTACATCGAATCCTGACCATCCTCTTCAAGCTTTTAATCTCAATTTTATATCGAGCGAGTTTTTTTCAAATTTTAATTAATTTCCCCGATTTTTACAAAGATTAATACGAAAAAAGTTTGAAGTTTCCCCCTGAGATATCTTCTTTTCAATCGCGCTATTTATTTGGTTATTTTTTTATGAGATGCGTTTTAATTAGAAAATTATGAATAAATGGATATGCAATGCTTTTATTCTTATAAATATTACATTCGTATAAACTCTATTCTAGTAAAATTTATAAATTTTATATTCTTGTAAATTCTTCTAAATTGTATTGTTATACATTCTTACAGATATTGTATTTTTATAAATTCTTACAAATTACATTATAATATATTCTTATAAATTTTATATCTAATTTTATAAATTGAGATAAAATATAAAAATGTTTATACTCTACTACATACGACACGTATAAATAAAAATTAGATTCTTGACGAAAATTTTTCATGTACAAATTAGCTATTAATTTAAATTAGTTTTCCATTAAATCAATTGTTTTCTTTCATTGGATTAAATATTTCTTTTTTCGTTATTTAACATATATACATATGAACCTGTTTTGTATAATAACTTCAGAAAATATTCTAATGAAATCTATACATACTGCTGCTCAAAAATATTTATAGACTTGCTGATTTTAAACAAGATTTGTTTCAATTAAAAAGTTACTGATAAGTCTAGAATTACATTGTGAATTGACGAACTTTTTATAAAATCTCTTTTATAATATTTTTATAAAAAGTGTGTCGTATTCTATGGTATTGCGATAGTATGATATCGATGAAATAAAATATAAATATTAAAATTGGTAAATGTTGTTCACACGAGCATTGATCCTTAATAAAAATCCATCTTCACAATGAACAACGCTGAAAGCGATTTTTTTTTTTACTTAACTGGAATTTTCTGTGCCGCGTGAAGGTTCGCAACTGACGTAAGTTTGTTGGCGTGGAGATAAGTTGCGCTTGAAAACCGCGATAAAGGATGTTCGTCTTCGTCTCTGTTTTACGTCAAACGAATTTCCACGGTAGATGAGGGGCGGAGGGCCGCAGGTGGATGTACTTTATCGATTTTGGCATACCAGACAAGCTGCTTGTGCTTTCGCAGCGATAATCCGGCTACCGCTGCTACTGGCTGGGCTGGTGCGGCTTAAATCGCCCACTTGAAAACTTCATCGACACGCTGCACCCCTGTAACTTTCCCTTGGCCTGTCCCGCTCTGAGAACCGCGTTTTATTTCAAAAATTGAAGAATATACAACGTTTGGTGTATGGAGATAAATTGATTCGTTAGATGACAGAAACAGTTAACAGAATTAACTCTCTAGTTCCCATGAGAACCTACAAGTATTATTTTTTTACTTGTTTCTTTTACTTACTTTCCATGATATAACTAAATTGATAATTTGTAGGTTTTAATGCATTCTAGTTCGTGTTTATTTGAAAATGTTACTTCTACTTGGATTCGTAAATGGTAGAGAATTAACTCCCCAGTTCCCATAGACACCCATAGATGCGTATTACTTTCTATTTGTTCTACATTGAATAACGATATAACAAACAAATTAACAATTTATACATTTCTTTTACATTTCAGTAATTAGTTTGTAGCTATTTATTTTGAGTTTGAAAGTTCCGTATGTATACTTGAATTTGGCTAATTCCGAATTGAACAGAGGCGAATAATCGACAAGAGATTATTTTACATGTAAGAATAAATCGAAAATGTGGAGTACAATTTTTTATATGTTGCATCGTTTTTGAAGAAATAAAATTCACGCGTATAGCAGGCCAATTGTTAACTAAATACGATCAAACTTTATTTTTATCGAGAACAAAGCTTTAAGCGGAAAAATATCATTCTACATTTCTTACTTATTTTCGCATATAGAATAACCTATTAATTGCTTATTCGTACTTACATGCTAATTAGCTAAATTCGTATGTACCAAACAAATTCTCAAACTCAATTTTCTGGAAAACAGAGAGTTGTATGAGAAAATGTTCTGCATTTCCGATTTATTTTTTCACGTAGAAGCATCATCTTGCGAATTGTATCGCGATTGCCAGAAAATCCCGTATAATAGGTCAAAAAGTATTTTCTTTTAGAAATGAAAAATAAAAGGAGAGAAGGAAGTGCATTTCGGTTCTTATAAGTGACGGTGGAAACGCGGCTTAAGTAGGATGTCCCGGCACGAAAGGTCGCGTGCATCTATCCTCCAGACGGGAAACTAGGTTAACCATCGCGGAATCGACGTAATGACTCGCAATTAAAATGAAATCAGAGGCGAATTTAATCGTCGTTAGATTTTCTTTACTCGCGTGTTCCTGTTCTTTTTTGTGTTTAGGGTGGTAGGTGGTTCATGGTACTAGAAAGGAGAGAAATAATTATTTGTCGAGAAGTATGTAGAAAGTGGTAGGGAAAGTTTTTATGCAAGAGACTTTGCCTTCGAACGGAGATTAAAGATTCGAGTTTCTATTTAAATTTCATTTTTTACTTCCGTAGTTTATACTTTATTTATCTTACGTTATTTTTATTTCACATATGTAAAGTGCACTGGTATGCAATCTGCTATGTATGAAAACTATTAAAATCCAATTTAATCTTCTCTGTTCTCGTATTGTATTTTTATATAAATGGAATGTCGATTTTGTTGAAGATGAATGATGTTTCTATTTATCGTGGAGTATATCAATTTTAAGTCTAAAATCAATGTCAATTGATTTATATTGTTATTTTTAACTCCTTATAATTTTTTCGGTCACAATTAAAAAGTGCAGGGGAAAAACATGATATTATTAGATATTAAATATGTTAGTTTATTAGTTGTCAGATCGAAATTTATTCGAGTTGGAACTTTTAGACGTTAACGATTAATCGACATGTGAAGTCAGCCGATGATAATCAGTAACAATTGAAGAGCACATGATAAAATTTATTAATTAAACAAAATTTCATAGATTTATCTATCTTTAAAAAGATTGCCTTCTAATTATCTTAGTTACTAATTACAAGCAACATCAAAATTATAAAATCAACAAAAATATATTTATCATGTACTCTTCAATTGATAACATGTCAACCAATCGTTACTGTCTACAGGTTCCTTCAGAAATCAAAGAAATCTCAATCCAACAACCCTAACCTTACAAAATACGTCAAGCTAGCGTCGGAGCAAGGTTCTAATGTAATCTGAAAGGGTCCCCATTTCACGTGCTTGTAAATACGTGTTTACGTGTGACAAACGAATCCGAAATTTAATCCGCGTAATTTTTAGTGCATAGGTGATACCTATATATTAACATTGTATTGTATATATATATTATACTAATGTATTCTAAGTATATCAGTTGCAAGTTGACATCATGCGGCCCTAGATAGTTGGTTGAAACTTGTTCGTCCTCAGGAATTGCTGAATCGATGATCGAAAAAGCGTATGAATTCGATTAGCTGATTTTGGTATCATTCTAACTCTTCATCTAAATATAATGTAAATATATATATATTTATATATACATTTACATTTATATATATTTATTTATATATTTAGAAGATATTCTTGATTACTACTTGATTAGTAGGCAAATGTTTTCAATAAGATTTACATAGGTTAACAAACTGTGGAGCCAATATGTAATTGTTATAATTAACTATACTGTATATTATAATTCTTATAAATAGTTTCAACAAACTGTCTTATGTATGCATATTAAATTATAATCTTGTTAAATGCAAATTTTATTATATTAATCGCTTTCTTGTTAAATTAGGTTAATTTAGTTTACATTTTGTATATGCACTGAATGTGTTAACTTTCTTTGGGACGTAGTAGAATAAAAAACTTCCCGCCTTCTTGGTACTTACATATGTGCACAGTAGAATATCTTTGATCCCACCTTAAAATATGAACACACCTCCAAATACAGCGGTTTACAATATATTCCACCGGATTCGTGTTGCCACTGATATGACTAACACGCGTTTAAGATGCACAAGAAAAGATACGTATTAATTTGTTTAGTAGGTGTTCATAATTCTCTCCAAAGTGGTAGAAATTTGAAATAAAATTTCAGTACAACTGAAGCCTTTTCGGGTTTTTAAATCCTGTGTTCTAAGAAGTTGATATACATTTCACGCCTTACGTGTACACAACCAGGATTTCTACCAATTTCCATCTTTCCGTGTTCTCGAAATCTCGCGAAGTAGAAAGAGAGAGAAGTTGGAGTGTCCGCAAAATCCTCGAAACCTTTTCTCGAAATAGTCGCGAAGAAGATAGATAGAAGAACCAAGAAAGAGAAGGATCAGTCAATCGTTTGGCAGCATTCTTCTCCGTCTAGCCTTCTAACGAGCCGATTCTCAAGGGGCACACAGAGGTGGCTGGGGATCGTCTTCTGCTTCTACGTTCCTCTTCGTTTTTCCTCTCTTTGATTCGTCCAACTCCCCACCTTGGTTGACGACGAGCGCAACAGATCGTGGTTCTCAACTCTGAATTAAGCAGCTGTAGTTCACCTTCCAAAGATGCTTAAATCCCCCCCCTCTCCTGTGTGCTCTTGGCTGAGGGAAACGGATACGGATTTGTTGCCTTCTTCTGAGGCTTCGGTGCTTTAAAGCTGCATTTCGCTAATTTTCTAGCTGGTCTTGTACTTGGGTGCTGTTTCTGCTCGATTTCTGATTAGGAGACTGGCTGAAACGTCGGTTTATACATGGAATAGAAATTTTCTGGGATTTAGAAAATTGAAAGATACATAATCTATTTTTAAAATACCCTAAATATTTCATGCAGCATTTTATACGCAAATGAAATTAATTTATTTGAAATGAAATAAAATATTTGTTGCTTCACTATATAAACTATTTCTTATTTGTTAGTATGTTTATTCGTTATCTAATTTTTATGAAGACAACAGATTTGTCAATATCCTTACCAAGACTTTTACTTACTATGTACGACCGTTATTATGTTTCTTCCAGTTAATGGAATTAATTACTTCTTTTAAATATCATGTATAGAACAAATTTGCAATCAATAAATAAGTGTTATTGTCTCAGATAATCTATTTCTCAATGTCTTATTCTCACAATTATTTGTTTAGCTTTAAACTTTTGTGCATAACTAAATAATGAACATAACATCAATTGAAATGCATCATTTATGATATAATACAAATTAAAATATTTATTTAGAAATTTAAGAAGATAACGTATTTAACCTTTTCGCATTTTCTAGCAAACCCTTTCTCATCAATGTCGAAAATATTTCCATCAATACAGTTGCCAAACTCGAAACATCTCGATATCGCTTTCAGTTCGCTTCATTCAAATTAATAAACTTATCCAAAGACGATAAGCTCATCATGGTGCAATAGCACGCTCGGTCACGCGCGACGCGTGTCGCAAAAGAACTGAAAAGTCGCGGATGTAAAAACGAAAGAAAACAACAGACAAACGAGAGAATGAACGAGAGAAGGTGGGACACAGAGAGACGAGACTCTGGGCGTAGGTAATTATCCATAGGAAGGTTGAAACTGCAAAGCAAAGTCGAAGGGTTGCCTCTCCCGTGAGAGGCGTGAATTACACAGCGAGGCAAGCGAGCCGGCAGACAGGCTCATTGTCCTCCGCTAGTTTAATTAATGCAGCTGAACCGGCAGCCTCTCGTTCCTCCTTCTCCTCTTTCCGCTTTCCCTTCGTCTGCATTCTAGCTAGCTGTCTCTCCTTTCTTCTCTCCGACATCCGCATGCTTCCAACTGCCACGATCTTCGATCATGTACAGAGAGATAGAGCGAAAGATGAGATACAGGTACATAGAGGAAGAGGTTAGCTTTGGCGTGAGGATGATCCACTGTGGTGTGCACTTGCTACGCGGATTTCCACGATGATCTGTCAATTAGAGACGTGACACGAGCGCTTTTGTTCGTCGTGGAACGACGCTGTTCAGGGAAAGCTTTATATGTATGTACATACTTGGTTTTATGGGTTCTTGGAGTGTGGCTGTTGACTTTTGTACAGTTGTTGCGAGGATTCGTGCACAATAGTTTGAACACCCTTTGCTACATGGGTGAAACAAATTTTCCTATGCACTTTCCTGAGGAATAAGGACATCATAATTATAGTTTCCATTTTAGATATAGTTGATTACAGTTCCAATTGTATAAAAGAATTCGGTAATAAACTTAGTAATAATAATAATAATAAAGAATAATTTTTAACAAAACTAGAAGTAAACATGCATTTTACAGAAAAGTAAACGTAAAATGAATGACTACTGACCACTCAGGGATTAAATTCAAACTCGATATGTACTTAATATTATATGTAGGTATAAACTTATTGAACGTAATATCTCTGGATAGTTTAACAAGTATTCTAAGTCTCTAATAAAACTCTGAAACTAAACAATATATAGCGGCTACAAAAAGGTATTAGCAGATATCCTTGCTTTCCAATGAGGCCTTTATTTATCAGATTCTACCTTTCATTTTCATAGTATCCAATTCTTGTAGTTACACGAAGACATTGTTAAGTACTTACTTAATTTGTATACTCCATAATACGAAATTTAATGTACTTGGACCTAATTACTGAATGTATACTCATATAGATGCTATAATAAACATAACAGTATATCGATACTTTTTATAATTACTGCACATCGAAATGAACATTCCGTCATAAACGCTACTACCTCCATCACTGAGTTTACCAATTTTCACAAAAAGATTCCCCGTTCCTTCTATCAATCTCTCTAGCGTAAAAATATATAATTTTCCGGATGTTTCACTGCGATTCAGTTGCGCGAGTATCTCGTTATCCCGACTCTCGTCTCTCGCGAAGCCACTCGGAACTGCGGCGTAAAGTCAAGCGAATGGTTACAAATTGAAGACGCTAATTTACACACGGTTTCGCACTCAAGCTTGCTTAGCTCCGCCGACCTGGCTGGCTGCTTGCTTGCTTGCTTCTGCTTATTAACTCGCACAAGTTTACGAGCTAGCTTCTAACGGCTAACAAGGTAAACAATGTTTGGCAATTATTTCGGTTAAATGATCCTCCTGAGACGCGGCTGCTGGATACAACGGCCAGGTAAAGGAAACTAAGGTTGAAAGACACCTTTTACGTGTGTCTCCGCTATTTGCTCGCGTTTATCCTCACCCCCTTCTCTCTCTCTCTCTCTCTTTCTCTCTCTCTTCCTCTCTCTGCTTCGATCTTTGAAATATTCCAAGTGAAACATTGTAGAAAGTAATGTTTTAAAGAGTATAAACATATAAAGTAGGTACAAACAATGTCTACGCACAGTGATATTTATTATAGGATTTACACACCAATGAATTAGGTCCAATTATAAATTTCATATTATTTAGTAATACTTTCATGGGAGTAAAAAAATCCGGTATTATGAAAATGATAGAACCTTGTAAAAAACATTTTATTGAAAAATAAAGATACGTGCAAATATTTTGTATAGCTACTGTATATTAAATCTCAAAATCAAATAAAATTTTCGAATTTTTATGATCTCCAATAAAATACCATTTATATAGATTGCTTATAGATATATTAAGAAAAGTATTAAAAATAAAATTAAAAAAAGGTTAAAAAGAGATTATTTTACGACTAAAATTTTATGTAACGTTCTTTTTAAATAGCATAATTTATTCGATAAAATGATGATACTCGAATCCTATAAAATAATTTGCTTTTAGGGTAAATTTGAGGTATCTCGGAAAATGTACAATTTTTAAAATATATGTATATAATATAAGTAATATAATATAATTGATTTCATCGGTAGTCGTTGTGTTAAGTCAATATTAATAAAAATCTATATTATACGAACATTATTATTTGTAACATTTCTTACCTCAGTTCTTTGTTTTATATTTATTTTCATTATTATGAATTTTTAGTGAACTTTATTTCAGCAGGGTATAAAATAAATCACAAATAGATCATTACGTATAATATTAATCGATTTACAGCCATCACAGCAAATCACAATACCGGTTACCATGCAACACGATTGACAAAGACAGAAAACGCCTCAAACGCTGAACTCGTTTACGTCATTCGACTTAATTTTCCTGTCACTCGCTGTGTAGGCTCGAGTCAACTTTACGATCGTTCGATACACGTTTCCTCCTTTCCTTGCTGGATAGTTGCCGCGTAATGTGCTCTCCTGTAATTACATGAATTATGCTCTGGTGTACCCAGCTCTTCCTCTCTTATTTTTCAACCAAACTAGTTTGCCTCTTTGTACACTCACTAATGTCCCAATCGGCTTTCCTCTTATGCAAATTGATTAACGGTGCATTCGTGCGGCGTGTCTATCTGTTGCCTTCTTCTTCTTCGTTTCGCTTTTCGTTTTTTCGCTTGTTCCTTGTTCTTTCTGTTATATTGGTCGATAAATATGTATTCAGCGTACCTTGTATCTGGTTATCACCGATGATTTTCAAAACTGATACACCCGTTCGTCGCTAAAATAAGGAGAATGATGTCTATCTATATTTTTTATGGTCGTTTCTTATATATGGTAGATTCTTATAATATTAATATGTAATAGCATTTGTAATATACTTGCTGTACTATACTTATGCACTTATTATATTATATTATTATAAACAGGTATATATATATAGTAATGTGTAACATTTCGCACATCTTGATGACCGAATATTAGTGCGACTCATTGTAGGATCAATTTATTTAAAAAGTTAGAATTAATACATACAAAGATACATAACGTTTTGACAGCATCTACATTCATTTTCGGGAATGATAATATTTCGCAATCCACTTGAAGATTACACGAAGTATAATTGCTGCCGAGATAAGCGTTCATTGTCAAGTAATAAAAAATTGATTTGATACAGATCTATCGGAGAAAAACTAAGCAGAAATAGTAATTTTCATGTGATCATTACCTCTTAAATGGTATCATTTGGTCATCGTAAACCATAATAATTTAGGCTCAGATTATAATTTAATCTAGTAATTTTGGAATTTTTAATGCAATTTAATTTTACCATGGAGAATGTAAAATGAAATTAATTTTAGTAAACGATTTCGATCATTTTTTAAGTCCTTGGCCTATAACCACGAGCGAGACTCGTGGTAAGGGATTTGTGCCATAAACGGAACTCATGAGTCTTACTCGTGGTAAAGAATTTATGCTATAAGCACAAATTCATCCACTTTGAAATAATAAATTGTTTTTGTTAACTGACCAATTGATCATGATTACGCCCTAGACGTCTTAAAAACACTATTTGTCCTCAAACGTTGTTTATTATTTCACAATTCCTTTTGTAGTATACATTTTGCGCCAGTTCAGGCACACGGCTGAACAGATGAATGGTACGATGCGCGTCCGAACTTCTTGCTTACTATGGCTCGTGCGATCGGCAGATAGCGTGTAGGCCAAGCGGTTAATGTATGGTGAAGATTGGCACGATTCTATACAACAGTTTGAAAACAGTAGTTTCCAAGATATTCCCAAAAAACTATCGATACCATTGCAATGAATTCTGCATACAGTTGTGCATCCGTGACAGCATATGTGTCAGTACTGGTTGCCGGCCGGGGGCCGTTTATTTTCTGTTTACAAACGAGGGTCAGGCGAATTTAAAGACCCCTTGCACATTGTACATTTGCGTGTTTGTAAGAAATGTCTGTTACAACTTTTAGTTCAATTAAATATGAATATCATCAATATATATATTGGATTTGGATTTAGGTTAGTTTTTACAAATGTATAAAATAATAAAAACTAATGAAAAATAAAATGAAAATAAAAAATAAAAAAATAAACACTAATACGAATTCAAACTCAGTACATGAATGATATTTGCTTGTAATTGAAATATCACAAATATTTCTTACAAATATCGCGAACTGCACCTCTCAAGTAGACGCAGCGTTATTTTTTTAACGATTCCGTTCCTGGGCTAGAACGCTATACCAGACCCGGGCACTCCTAGGACCATCGGAGTTGGGATACGCCCAACCAGCGCGCTTGGTCCCTCACCTTGCTACCTGTATCAGTTCCGGCCTACAGGAGCCTTCACTCGTCTCAGGTCGAACGGAGCTTATTTCCATAATCCTACCGTCTCATCAGGACGGTACCATTTGGCTATAAACGACCTCCTACGAGTCCAACGCTAAGCGAAAACCGGGGAAACCTCCGGGGCTGATCTGGGCCCCGTGGTACCCAATCTAAGTCACTGCCAGCCACTGTTACTCGGCAGGACCAGACGGGACCCACGTAAGCGGGGGCAGATGCCGATGATGTCTGTCCTCTGTCTTATCCCAACGGTCCCATCCTGGCTCGGGTCCATGGGTTCGGCATTACTCAAAGGACTCACGCAAGCGGGGTACAGCCGCAACACGTGGTTCTACACTCCCGTCGGTTCTCCTTGCGGGAAGATATTTCTTACAGGTATTACGAACTGCACCAATCAAGTAGACGCTACGTTATTTTTTAAAGAGATCGTTCCTGGGCTAGAAGGACATAGCAGACCCATTTATACCAGGGCCATCGGAGTTGGGATTTACCCATCATTGGTCTGGTTGGAACCGCTTGGTCCCTGACTTTCCCTACCCTGGAAGAAAACTTTCTCTTCCGGGGAGCTCCGCACCCTATAAAAGAGGGAAACGAAGAAAGCTTGTGACAGAGAGTGCGAGGTCATAGTCCGAGTCCGCCACAGGCAACACACGCTAGTAACATTAATAAACGCACAGTTATATTAATACGCCGATTATTCTTTTGGCACCCTTCACGTCCTACACCTCAAATTGGTGACCCCGATGTGATCTCAAGCGAAATAGGTGAACGTGTTAGTACCATATACATTTCTCCGCATTTCTGCGGATCACGTGTGTTCGAGATGGCAAGTGCCGGTGAGAAAGTGCCCGCGGCGAACGCCACCGCCAGTGTGGACGCGGTGGGCCAACAACTCAGCATAACACAATTTTGGTTGCAAAATGTCATGCTGTGGTTTATCCTGTTAAAAGCGCAGTTCGAGTCTGCGCACATTGTGAGGGACAAAACGAAATTTAACATTGCCATCGCGAACGTAAGGGAACGATACATAGAACAAGTCGAGGGCATAGTGCTCGACCCGCTGGGGACGGGAAGATATGAACGGTTGAAGAACGAACTTATCAAAAGACTGGCCAATTCGGACAGTACGAGAGTGCGGAAGCTGCTCGAGAACAAAGAAATGGGAGATCGGATGCCGTCACAGTTCTACAAGGACTTGAAGAAGCTGGTCACCTCCTCAGTCCCGGACGACTTCGTCCTGACGCTCTGGAAAGACCGTCTTCCGGTAAACACGCAGCGAATCCTGGCCGTCACGAGGAAAACGGATGCAAACGCCCTGATCGAGATGGCAGACCGGATCCACGAGATCCGGCCAGAGACAGGACGGATAGCAATGGCAAGCGAACCATGACTACGACGACATTCAAGACGAGCTGAACCAATTGCAAGCGGAAATTAGCGTGCTGAACGCCGACGGTCGACGCCCTCCAAAACGACTCTGGAAACGCCGCCGACCCCGTTCTCCGAGCCGGAGAAAGGAGGCAACACCTGGGCCTATGTTACTACCACGAAACTTTCCGAAGCCGCGCAACAAGGTGCCGTCCCCCATCTAGCTGGAACCAGAGAAACGCGAACAGTAATTCGCGAACGCGGCGCGCGACGACGGCTCCGTATCCCACCGTATATTCGTAACCGACAGGAGCTCGAAGATTTCCTTTATCGTGGACACTGGGGCCGACCTATGCGTATATCCGCGCAACAGTTTATGCGGACCCGCGAACAGAAACGGGTACGAACTGTTCGCGGCCAACGAGACACGAATCGCGACGTATGGTACCTGAACCTGTCTCCTTCGACGAGCCTTCAAATGGCGTTTCGTAATGGCGGACGTTAACACGCCCATTATTGGAATGGACTTTCTCAACCACTATGGGTTGCACGTGGACCTGCGAAACAATCGCCTCGTCGACACGACCACTAACCTGTCGTCGACGGGATACTCGGCCAAGGCTGACATAGCGTCGATAAAAATGATTGTCGGTAAATCAATGTACCACCATTTTTTTTTTTTTTTTTTAACGTGGGGAAATCCTCATGGACACCCCGGCGCCCTCTAGGTGGCGACGGGGTAGTGTCGGACTCATACCGACCAAAACCCCACGGTGGTCTTCCTGACGTTGTTAGGAGCTTCTCGGGGTCTCTTTCGAACTCCTGCCGAGGCACTCCTTCGTCTTCTCCTATTGTTAAGGGAGACATCCTCTACCGGATGGTGCCGCTAGGGAGGGGGGGGCCACACCTCCTAACACCGCGTTCCCTGGACCGGTACCACCAATTCCTCGCGGAAGTCCCGGACCTAACCCGTCCGCCCGTTTTCGGAAGAAAAAGAACCCGGCACAGCGTGAAACATCAAGACGACACCAGGACTACCGGTCTACAACAAGCCTCGACGCCTTACCTCTGATCGCCTCAAACAGATGAAGGCAGAATTCGAGATGATGTTGGAACAAGGAATTAGATCCTCGAAGAGCCTATGGGCGTCACCTCTGCACGTTGTCCCCAAAAAAGACGGAGGGCTACGATCTTGCGGCGACTACCAGGCGCTGAACGCCCATACCATACTTGACAGGTATTTGCCGCCGCATTTCGAAGATTTCGCGCAACAACTGTGTGGTAAGCGAATCTTCTCAAAACTCGATCTCGTCCGCGTGTACTATCAAATTTCGATAGCGCCCGAGGACATCGTAAAGACGGCGATCGCGACCCCGTTCGGTCTATTCGATGCTGTAAATACCATGTTCGGACTTCGCAATTCAACACAAACGTGTTAAAAATTCGTCGACAAAATTACGCGTAGTTTAGATTTCGTTTACGCATACATCGACGATTCCCTGGTAGCCTCGGAAAACGAGAAACAACACCGCGAACATTTGCGAACGCTGTTAAAACGCCTAAATTTACAGCGTGGTAATAAACCCCGCGAGTGAAATCACAATTTTGGGATACACGGTAAACGCCGATGAAATAAAACCACTACTCGAACATGTGGTTGCAACAGTAGAAGTTACGAAGTCCACAGCCGATAAGCACCTGCGAAGGTACCTCGCTATGATTAACTTCTACCGAAGTTTCATACCGGGGGCCGCCAATATTTTCCAATCGCTGAACGAGATGCTAAAAGGCGTAAAGGAGGGCAACGCGCCCATCACGCGGTTGGAACAGGCCAAAAATGCCTTCCGGGAGGCACGATGTTAGCCCATCCGATACCAGTCGCGCTGGTCAGCCTCGCGATAGACGCGTCCGATTACGCGATAGGAGCAGTCTTGCACCAACGTGTGAACGACACATGGCAGCCGCTGGGATTCGTTACAAAATCTCTAACCCCCGCGCAGCGAAAGCATAGCGCGTATGATCGCGAACTACTCGTGATGTACACCGCGGTCAAACGGTTCGGACACACAGTGGAAGGGAGAAATTTTGTCGATCGGAAAATCCGTAGACCACCGAACTCTCGCAGCTGCACAAGAGAGCGATACCGAGTTACGCAAAATCAAGTCCGGTACATGCGCGTTGCAGCTAAAAAAGGTACCTGACTACAACGTGGAAATATTTTGCGAAGTAACGAGCGAAATCGTACGACTGTATGTACCAAGCAGCGTATTCGATTCGCTACACGGACTTTCCCATCCAGGAATACGCGCTACACAGATCCTGGTGACGTCGCTTTTCGCTTGACCGTCAATGAACAAGGATTGTCGAAACTGGACACGACAATGTATCCCGATGTAAAGTCACCAGGCATGTAGCCTCATCAGACGGAACATCCGGAGCGTTGGCGGGCCGTTTCGAACACATACATATAGACATTATTATCGTGGTGCAATATTTTCAAGACTACCAATATTGTTTAACGTTTGCTTCAGCCTTTCTTTCCTCCTAGATAGCTCGTTTCGGCGTGCCTTTAAGAATAACATCCGATCAAGGGCGCCAATTTGGGCCCGAACTATTTGAAGAATTGTGCCGGTTGCTCGGTATCAAGTATTTGCGCACGACGGCCCGCGTTCAACGGGATGGTAGAGCGATTACATCGGCAGTTCAAAGCAGCAATCAAATGCCACGATACGAGCAACTGGGTAGAAATTTTGCCAATCGTTTTTTTGGGTATACAAACCGCCATTAAAGAGAACCTAAGCGTAACGGCAGCCGAAATGGTTTATGGTACCGGAATACGGTTGCCGGCAGAATTCTTTTTAACAGCGAATCAACAGGCAAACTCACAATACGCGAATTGGTTAAAAGAACAAATCGAAAAAATCAAACCACACCCAATCTCACGACATAGCATGAAGAAAATTTTCATTTCCGCGAAGTCGCGTCATCGGCATATGTGTTTTTGCGCCATGACGCAGTCAAAAGCTCTTTAGAACTACCTTACGACGGGCCATATAAGGTGATACAACGAGGCGATAAAAACTTTACCATAGAAATAAACAACAAGAACCTAAGAGTTTCCATAGGCCGGTTAAAACCCGCTTTTGTTGTACCCGACGACATCGAGCAACAACAACAAGACGGAATTTGCACAGAAACACGCGACGTGTTCATCCAACTCGAAACCCAAAACAATCGAAACGAAGGGCAGACAATTCGGAGCGAAGAGAATCCGAAAAGTAAATACACCACGCGCGCGAGCAGGAAAGTCCACTTTCCGGAGGGACTCCAAACAGGTTATAAATAGAAAAGTCAATAGGCTAAGCGAACGAAGCGAATAGGTTAAATGAGTAGCATTAAGTAGTTTAAGAAAATGCATGTAAATAGAATAAGTTTAGCATATTCTATCTACTTGCGCGGAACAAAGACAGTTTTAATGCTCAATATCCTTCGTTAAAAAAAAAGAAGAAAAAAGAAAAACGTTAGGACTGGTAAAGGGATAATGTTGCTGCATTACCATAGCCCTATCGTCTCATTAGGGCGACACCGGAGCAGTTGTGTCACTGCTCACCCGCCGACATCCTTCGAGGAGGTTTAGAGCCTATGCCTAGTAACCTCCACACCTGCGGAGAGGCATAAAGCCTGCGGCTGGCATCTCCTTTTGGCCATCTAGCCAGCATTTGGCTATAAACCACTACCCTCACAAGTCCAACATCAAGCTGCCGTGGACGAGGGGAACACAAATCCCCAGGGCTGATCTCAGACCCGGTGGTACCAATCTAAGTCATTGGTGTAGGACTTTCGAAGTGGTTCAACGGCCACTGTCAGCGGCAACGGTCACTGTTGACGGCACTGTCAGCCGGGGTCCCTGTAGCCATCATTACTCGACAGGACCAGATTGAACTCACGTAAGCGGGCACCGTTAGACACCAGCCCCGGTCTATGCCGATTGTCTGGGTCCTGAGTCTTATCCCGACGGTCCCACCTTGCCCGTGAGTTCGCCATTACTCAAAGGACTCACGCAAGCGGGCTACAGCCGCGACACACAGTTCTTGCACTCCCGCCGACCCTCCCTGCGGGAAAATATTTCTTACAGTCTTGCATATGCGAACCCTAGTTTGTAAACAGAAGATAAGTAACCGCCGGCAACCAACAGTACTAGCTCATACGTTGTCACACGCTATATAGACAAAATTCATTGTAGTGATATCGATAGCTTTTTGCGAATATCTCGGAAACTGCGCGAAACTGCCGGTTATATGTATAGAAATAAGTTATACAAAATCATGCTGTTCACCATATATTAAAAAATCATCGATATCAGAGAGGTTGAGTTCAATCTGTACAATTACCTTAATTTTTGTTAATTGAGTTTAATATTAATTAGTTAAGTACTATGAAAAGCTTCAGTTCCATAATATTCTTTTTTCTAAAATATTCAAGTCATGATTCGACTTAACATAAATTCAACGAGAAGACTATAAACAGAAAGAAAAATAATAAGATAAAAAAATACCAAACTGTAAGAAACTACAGAGAAAAAACAAAACGAAAAGGAAAAGGAGGAGGAGAAGACGAAGAAGAAGAGGAAAGAAGAAAAAAGGAAACGGGGAAGCGATTGTTGTCCCTAGACTCTGAAGCACTGTCTTCTGTAGATGAGAGGAGAAAGATCGAAGAGGAGAGTCTAAGTTGCGCGATCGACAAGCCGGGCGTTACTGAAAACGAGTAGATCACGATTTCGCTTCCCCAGTGTTACGTGTTACATGTAAACTGACACCATGGATACAACGTTTCCAGTGCTAGGCCGTAGAAATCTGCTGTTCGACGAAATGGCGTATAAAAAACAGACTCTGAAGGAATCAACCATCGAACGTAGCCTAATATGAATTTTGTAAATTGCATTTCTTTTATTGTGAACATAATGGTTTATTGTTGTTGTGAATTACTAATCCATTAAGGAGCAACAAATGGTTTATTGTAATTAAACTGTAGTATTTTATACATTTAAGGAAAATTTAAAGATACTAATATAAACTTAACTACTATAACATAAGACACTTAACATATTTAAAGTACAATATTCATTATTATATTTAGTGAGTAAAATAAATATTTGCTGAAATTTTATTTGTTAATATTATTCATAAAAATATAAATTTGCATAAATGTCCGCAGACTAATCATAGTGTTATAAATAGAGTGGGTATAAAAAGCAGCCATTTTCGACAAAAATTTTGTTCAACTTTGTTTATTTCAAACATTGTAAGGAATAAAATATATGCATATAGTAGATATTCTAGGTAATCCTCAGGCTAAATTTCATAAGTAAGATGTTATATATTTATCAATTATCTTTTATGAATATATTCATAAATATCCAGAAATCAGCGGAAAATGTATGCGTAATTTTATTTTTGGCTTGGAAGAAATTTGTAAATAATAAATCTAAAATCTGTTTTTAAATGCAAATCAATTTGTATTTGTAAAAGTTTTAAAAAATTTATATAAATCGAATTGATGAGAACTACTAACATTGCATTGAATCTTCTACAGTTCTACGTCTATCTACTTTAAGAAACACACACAAAATGAGTTAATAGCTTTTCTGATAACTATTGTCGATCTCAGGAAATACAATTTGAAAATACTATAGACTGAATGAAATAATATTTGCTCCAAATTATTGTTTTTGACATTGATATTGAAATACAAGATGAAATTGATCAAAGTAAGACTAATCTTACTTAAAGAAGCAGTTTGCAGATTACTAAATTAAGATGGTGTCATTAGTTAATAAAAATTGAACAAGAAAGCATATTTATATAAACATTTGTATAAAAATTTATATGAACTTTTGAACATTTTTATAAAAATAAATTTCTTACAAAATATAAATGATGTAGAAATTAAGTGTGATTATGAGTAATTTTTCTTTTTTCTTAATATAAAATATAAGATAAACCAATAATAAGTTAAATAATTTCCTTTAAGATTAAAAAAAATTCTTTCCTAACCTCAATCAATCATCAATTCTCTAATTCTATATTCGAAAATTTTCATAAGTCTATGTACTTATAGTCAGAACTATTAAATAACCAAGAAAGTGTCATTTTAATAAGTGTGAGATAAATGTGACAGAGAAGACGAAGTAGGTCAAACAATAGTTTGCTCAGGAAAGTAGTCACCTTCGGCTTCCTATTATCTTTTTCTAACGATTCAACAACTTTCTACTTCTTTTTTATAAAAGTTTTCTTCTCAGGTATCGAAAAAGCGCTTCAGCTCCTTTTTAACGTCTTATCGATTTTGAAATCATGAAAATCTCTGGAATCATTTTCGATTGCAATGTTCGTTCACTATATCATCTCTGATTGCGAAGGACTTTGGTACGTTCATACTGAAATAACTTTTTCAAGACTTTAAACGATTAATTTTCATAAGTGTTATGCAATGGTAAATTCTCTATTAAATAAATATACATAATCACATTTCTAATTGCTAGAGCGTATACATGTACAGTTTAACGATGAGAAAACAGTACTTAAAAACAGCACGAACTTTCTTCATATAATCCCTGCCACGAGTATGACTTGATGTCATAAGGCAAGAGGTTAACAGAAAGATTCAATTTAAATCGTTCGAAAGACATGGCAGAACTTCTCGAGCAATCACGTTGTGAAATCATAACCTCGACCTAAAACTTTACAGAATATGTTCATGCAGGTGCTATCTTGAATTTAATCATCCAAAGTCGTGACATCGACATTGAGCCGTTCTTGCTGGACTGCGAACTGTCTGACCGTGGAAACTTGGGATTCACCTTAGATCTACACACGTGCTCCGAATACTTCATTCCTCATTGCTTAGGATCCAGACCTTCGACCATAGATTGTGAACTCTTGAAATCAAATTATAGATTCATGAACTAAAATCTCGAATTAGATCCAACGATTTTTAACTCGATAAATTAAATTTTGTATTGTAGATTCTGATCAGTCTATTCTGTAAGTATTAAGACACATAAAACCTTATATAACACACTGTAACATCAGATAGTATAATATATTTCATGCTTCTTCAAATTTCTATACATATTTTTATAAATTGTTACGAGTCGGAGCTTTGAACAGCGCACCACGCCGGCGGTATTTATGTAGTATTATGTAGTATTTTATGGAATATGGTTGCAGTATGTTAGCAAGTATGCGGATAAACTTGATGCGAGGTGAGGAAGCCATAGGTTTATTGTTCACAAGAGCGAACCTGATCAGCAATCACTAATCAGGGATCCTCTAGAATGAAGTCATTTGCTGACGAACCTGGCTCGAAGTCAGGAAGCCGCAGAAGGTTGAAACTTGGTGAACGAACTCGACGCGAATTCGGGGAGTTGCTAGGAGGTTGGAAAGCAGCACAGACGAACCCGACGTCCAGTCGGGGAACTTATTATGTTATAAGGTTGTTACTAAGGTAGTTATGAGGTTGAACAAAATGCAGACGAATCTGATGCGAAATCAGAATGTCATAGAAAATGTTAGAAAGGCCTCGTAACTTGATTAATAAAAAAAATGACACGGTGACACTCCTCGTAACATTCTAACCATTCCGTCGTAAGAGCGTTATTTTTCGGTTCCTTATGCCGTGAAAATCTCGAAATTTTATGGTAGAGGTGGATCAAGAGTTTGTGCGCAGATGAAAAAGTAACCGTTCAAGATTTCTGAGAAAAGTACCCCCCGGACGTATATCATAAACGGTATCCCAGAAATGAAGAATTGAAAAAGTGCAGGTGGGGGCCGAATATTCTTCATCTGTAACAATATTATGACTTTTTAAATTGCTATATATTTCTTTAAATTTCTATATATTTTCCTATGTATTATATGCTTCTTTAAACTTCCATACAAGATATTTTTATATGAGTTTTCGATACCAGATGAGAAAAATTACGTAGTACCATTTAAAAAAATCAAGTTTTTGAAAATTCTTGTTACTACAATTTGTTGTCAACTTTTGTTTGAAATAATCTTTAATGAATTAGCAGAAGAGCCTGAAAAATCATGACAATGATAAATATTTTGTATATTTATGCTTCTTGACATTATACTATATTTTTCTATATATTTCCGTAACTCTAAATTTCCCCAAAAATGCAAGACGTCCGCTGAATCAAACGCGAGTTCAACTAGTAGAAGAGTCTGAAAATTTGATTCTATCAGTAATTATCGAACATTTCCTCCAAGTTATTCCTTTGCTTTCAGCTTTACTGTATTTATTAATTCTTACTTAAATTCTGTAGCTTATTGTATGTCGTTTATATTTGTTTTATAACATTTAATTTAAAATTCAATTCCTTGAAATATTTCTAAATAATTGTGGATCAAAAGTAACTGTAAATAAGTAATACCACAAAAGGAATATTTCTTAAAAATATGACTATATATATGTTACCATAGTGAGATCACTATTATATGTCTTTTGCAGGATACTGTATACGAACATGAACATAAATCATTTGAAGTTTTATTAACAAAATCTAACAAAAATGGGAAAGAAGATTTTGACAGTATATACTATCCCTAAGAACGTTTAACTACTATAATATTCTATGACCTTTATCCACATACGTGCATTATTAATAGATGAATAATGTTATTATTTGGCCCAATATAAAGAAAATATTCATCGAGTAATGAAAATACCTCACTTTCTAAATCACATTTTCACGCCCGTTACTCCATTTTTTAGCCTTGTTTTCCGCATCACAAAATTTACATTGTAATTTTCCCAGTAATCCGGCGTCAGTGGTGTTTTCGAGGGGAAGCGTAATCACTCTTCTTCTCCGCGTCTTGAGGCCTCGTTACGTTGTAACAGTGTCTCTGTGGTCTTTGTCGGGAGATTGCATTATTCGCCATTTAAAACGATACTAGCTCTCGCGGCGTGAGTCGTGTAGTTCACTCGTGCTTATGTACAAAGTAGACGGTATTAAAATGAAATTTCCACTGTGCACGATATACCCACATCGTTTTTTCAGGTGTAACGCGTACATACGCCACGTTTAATGCCCAAGCTTTGTCATAATCTAACTTATTTTCAACGATTTTGCCTTTAAAATGTAATTGCACATGCTATTTTAACATCTTTTACAAATTTTCCGTTTCAGTACAAAATACAAAATTGGAGCAGAAAATTTTATCAAAATTTTTACAAACAAATTTTTACTAAATATATTTATGAAGATACAATTTCAACATATAATACCTAGATCTAATTGAAGCATTTTTCTGTGCTGTATTTATGACATGGATTTTATCACGCTCGAAGACCACAGGTGAATAACATTTCCTATATTTTATAGAAGAGTAATTTGAAAATTCAATACGAACTTTTATCAGCCTTTCAAATAATTATTAACACAATATTAATTATGCAGATTGATGTTAATTAAATTGAACTAATGTGTTAATTAAATAAACTAA
Source organism: Bombus soroeensis (assembly GCA_014737365.1). NCBI lineage: Eukaryota > Metazoa > Arthropoda > Insecta > Hymenoptera > Apidae > Bombus > Bombus soroeensis. The sequence goes on from JACXIL010000240.1 coordinate 1,640,264, forward strand.
TATCATTTGTTTTTTATAAAACAACGTAGATTTATGAGTTACTACCATAAAGTTTATATTTTCAAGTGTATAAAATAATTCTGTTTGTAGCTTGAAAGTGTTATGAGAATCAGAAATTCAATGAAAATCGACTTGTCATATTGTTCGCATGTGATCTTCATACGTGTTATTTGAAATGAACACCATAATTAATGAGACTAAAGCTTTAATGAAATTTAGTAACTCGTAAAAATTTCTGGGACAAATTATTATTAAATTTATTACCAGATTAAAAGAAGAAGAATTCAATGATACTACATACATATGTATTCGTTAATTGTGAGCTAACTCTATTGCACCTATAAATGATACAAGAATTTAATTTAGGTTAACTAATTTTTAAGTATTTAATGTTATATTGTATTTTTTATTTCATAATAGTATCGATAGTTTTTATCTGCTGAAACACAATACAAAATAAAATGAAATATGATAGAATAGATAATAGATAGTGGATAATTTTACCCTGGTACATACAGATATGGTTTTGTGTAGATCTTCCCTACTTATCATTACTAATCCGGTTTCAACTTTCCAAAATCAGCTGAATATATATTCACAATACATTTCCCTATTTGCACTCTCATCACACTATCACATTATCTCTCCAGCACAAATATCCATGAACCCAATCTGTGCTTCCAACGGAACTTATTCCCGATTTGAGTGTTAATTACAGCTGCATCTTTGTCACTGCTGTTTCTTTGTAGCAATTATTATTATTTATACTTGGTCGAACCCATCGTGACGTTGCTCGTCGAGCACACGGTGACTTCCATTAAATCATGAAGATGGATCGATCGGAGCTCGAGCGTACGCGACGCGACGCAACGCTTCGTAAATCGCTCGCAGAGCAATTACAGATAAAATAATAATTCGCGATAGAACGTCTCTCTCTTATCTCTTTCTCTTTATTTTTTTTTTTCTGGCTTGCTTACTGCATTGATTCCCTTTCTCATTTTTGATCGACTCTCAAACGGCGAAATTGTCGCGTAGTCTCGTTAAAAACTAACCCGCGAAATATGCGCATAAATCGCCGGACGATTCGCGTCGCAACGTTCGTATTGTTGCTCGCAATTAGTGGGATTAATTTACATATTGCCGGATTAACCGTTCGACCATGAATTATTCAGCGTATGCTAATGCGCTGCCTTTGAATTGAAGTCTATAATTGAATGCTTCTCGAGAATAAGGAAAGAGCCGCGACCCCCGCTGCGACCGCTGCTAAAGAACCAGCATTAACCGTATTATAGTCGATGGAGAACCGGGACGCGTCGTGTGTAGTCGTCAAACGAGAATTAATAAATGTAAGTCTGAAATTGCCCTGTGTCTGACACGAGTATGTAATTAAAGAGTTAAAAGAGAAATGATTGTAGTCTGTTTTAACTTGAAACTTTTAAATTTTATTTAAAAAGACACACACACACGCCTATATATATTAATTTTTATAATAGAATTAATTCTTTGTATTATATTTTTACATTATTTGCGTTATGTTATCTATATATTATTTATATTATACATATATACGATAATAAAATTAGCGTCTTCAATATACAAATCTTGTAAAATTGCATAGTTATTTAAAAAATTCTTTAACTTCGATTTATTTGATTCTGAGATCATAACTTGGATAAAAAATATTTCAGTAGAAAAACCGTCAGAAATAGTGATACAGTAGAATAGATCATTGTGCGTAACTTCTTATCTGGAAATTATGTATGTACCTGTTATCGTAACTTTGATACATGATTAAGATTCGTACACAAGTACAAGTATAAATATGATACTTCTTATACTATTTAGTGGAAGAAATAAATTTCTGCTTAGATCTCATTTTTTAAATTATGTTTGTAAAAATACAATATCCACAGCCTAATGATAAATATTGTTTATTATAAATAAGATTACACTTAAAAATTACATTTAAGTATTTGCATATTTATGACTTGATGCTCCACGCAAGAGAAACCATCTATAAACTTGAATATATGAGGTAGAATTATGAAAACTAATAGATTTGAATATATTAATAGTAGAAAAAACGTCTTAAGGCAAAATTAAATAACGTCTTACGATGTGTGAATTTTGTTCGTAGATGGAGGTATTTCAAAGGTACATTTCTATAAACGTAATTAAGTTCTTCAAATTTTTCTCGATTTATCATCCTTCCTGGACGTTTTCTTTGAGATTGTCCGAGTCCGACCGCGCGTTTGTTTCATTTTTCAAATGGTATATATATAAATATGAACGGAACAATTAAAACAAATTGAAAATCTTATTACTGCTGTATAGAAATATTTCTCTCTGATCTAACTCCAGCTAACCCCAATCTCACAAGCAACCAAATCAAAAAGTGAACTTCAAAAAGCCCACAACTGAAACGCAACCTTGCATGACGTCGTTAACGAACGAATCATAACATGTAATAAAAACACAGTAGAATAGACACAATCCAACAGCCATCAAAGAGAGACAATCCCAAAAGAGGACCATAGAGAAAGTGTCCATATTAAAGAGCGCGTAAACGAATTTTACGTTAATTCCACGACGATTCTTTTCATCGAAAACAAATTATTTCGTTCTAATTTAGCGTAACGAACTAGCTGCTACGGTAATTGCTTCGCTAATCGGTTTTCCGCATGTTTGTCGCTAACCGACACGGTTGAAAAGCTGCCGAAAACTGAGAAAACGCGCGCGAATGCACCGGATACTCCGATTCTTTTCGACGACGTACGGAATGAGAGTTCCATTCAGTTGGTCATTAACGGTTAGAAAAGCGTATTAACGACATGCGTACCGTCATCGTCGCGACGATCCGCTAATTGAAGAGTCTCCATTCGTTGTCGATCCTCTTCCCTTCCTGTTTTTTCCTGCCAGGTTGGGCGGAATCGCAATTAAGGATTGAAAAAATACGTGTGAAGATGGAAGTCAAGCAAAAAGGGAGACGCGAGGTCGCTCTTCAGTTTCCCGTCTTGTTTCTAGCGTCAATGGCGACCTACCGCATAGTCTCTAACTGTGAACAGCCAGTTTTTATTTCGTTTTGTGGCTTTTGTCGATGGTGTGGTGATGATGCTCTTTTACTGAGACTTATTGGGAGCGGCAGCTATGTAGCACGAGTGATAGAGTTGCGTTTAATGGAAATGATATTTTTTGTAAAGGATGGATCTTTATGTTGGAAAGGTGAATATAGTGTAAATAGGAAAGAATTAGATAGAGTAGAATTAGGTTAGTACTAGAAATGTTAGTTATTATGGAGGATGGATTTTTGTGTCATAAAATATTCTGACCATTGCAAAGGCTCGCATTCGCGGGTACTTGTTCTCACATAACAATAATTTCATAATTTGTCGGATACACGTGACATTAACCTAGGAAGAATTTACCTACTACTATATATTGGGAGTAATTATTTGGCTGATAGATCACTTTCCGAAGAGAGAAGCGTGCTAAGGCAATATTTCAAATTTTTCGTTTATTTTCTATAAGTTCTCTACGGGATAAAAAATCATGCATTTCATAGTCTTTGAAAGATATCGAAACATACTGTGATAAAATTTATCGTTGACAACAAGGTGCCAAAATTAACTAACTCTTATCATTCTCCTTTATGTATACAAGAAACATAAATTTATAAATTTGTATGTTTGTATATCTATAAAAATTCAAACGTTTTCACCGATAAGACAGCAAAAAATTTACACATGAAGATCTTAATCCTAAGTAATAAAAATTGAATTAAAAAGTAAATCCTAAAATTAATAGTCCATTTTCTCGCGAATAAAATTTCTTAATCTCTCCTCTTGTATACTGAAGTAGAATTCTATTAGGTTGTCCCAAAAGTTTCTTTCGTTTTACAAGGAAATAATAGATGCACAACATGTTTGGTTTTATATGTGTGATCCATTTTGTTCCAATAGAACAAACCTAATAGTGGGACAACCTAATAGTTCAAAGTTCCTACATGCATCTAAACCAATAAAGAATTTCTACGTTAAGCACGTCACCAAGAATCGAACTATCAAAATAAAAATTCATCCCATCGCGCGTCACAAGTACCAGTTGTATAATCCGGGAAATTCGAATAAGAAAACAAGAAGAAACAACAAAGAAAGAAAGAAAGACAGAGACTATCCTGAATTCAGTTTTCTAGATTTCCATCCACCCCTTCTCATTTCTCAATTCTCTTCAGCCTCGACCTACTGTAAACTTACGACTCGTGATATAACTTGCGAGGCGGGGAACCTTTCGAGTACCTTTATTATTTCTTCTGCGAAATGCGCATGCGTCACTCTCTGTCTATCTCTTTCACGGTTTCCCTCTCCACTCGTACTAGTGGATGAATCACTGTTGAAGCTCATGTGGCCGCGAACAAGTGGATATATGCGAGGAAACGAGGCGCGAATTGGGCTCGACTTTTTCCTTTTTTTTTTTCTCCTTCTTTCCAGGGGCAAAACAGTGGCGGGATAGAGAGAAAGAGGGTGGCAGAGAAAAGCGGGAAACGGCCAGGGAGAGATTAATTACTGTCATGCACTGAATGAATGCACCTGTGGCCTCGAAGCAAGCTTTTTTCTATCGGGTGCTCCAGGAAATTAACCTTCCCCACTTGCCAGTTGAATTCTCGAGTTTTTACGGCTCTTCGCTGCGCGTCGCTTCTTCTTTTCCCTTTTTCTCCCCACCATTCGAGTTTTTGTTCCATCTAACTGTCTCTCTGTGAGGTAAAAGAGCGAACGTTAGCGATGGGACGGACACTTTCTCGCGTGTTTAATGCTCTTCTAATTGCATCGGCCGTCTTTTGATTGCTGTTTGCCAGCCTGAATGCAGGCTGTGTCGCGGGTAATTCAAGTGTTAGGGGAGGTTCGAGTCAAACTGAACCTTTTCACTGTATAATGAAATAACGCGGGATACGAGGGGAAAAATGTTTAGCTTTTTTATAGACAACACAGTTTATAGTCGTGATGGCAGATGGATGAGGCTCCAGTGATTTTAAATGGTTGAGGATAATAGATTTTTGTAAGGGTGAGTATAGGGAAAGTATCTATACCAAATCTAATGAGATAAGTATTTATTCTGCTTCGAATTGCAAGAAATTTATTATTAAATAAATATTGTACAATATTTTATAGAAATGACGTAAAGGAACAGGGGAAATAAATTACGCAATATTATAGAAGAAAAGATTCAAATGAAAATTTTCATAATATAACTTTATTATGTTAAGTTAAATAAATCCTTATACATCAGACTTTGACTTAATTCAATTTTAAATTACTATCCGAAATTCAAATTTGGAGGTCTGTTTAGAAGTAAGAAATGTAATTTGGCATAAATATTATAGAATACTAATAAATTAATAAAATAAAACTCTTTATCATTTCCTCTTTTTAAGTGTAAAATAAACATAATCTAACCCAACCTTTTTCATACAAAATATTCCGAATACTTCATTTAAAATTTTATTTTAATAAAATAAAACTGTACTCAATTCTTTTAAGTGCAAAGTTGGCCTTTCCATACCATTTGTGATTTTCCTTCACCAATTTTTTCTAATCCCAAGCTAAAACGAGTCACAATTCATTCGAATTACTCGAATCATCTTATATAATTGCCGAACTAATAAAATCAATGTAATAATTAATAGGATAAACTTCTATTTGTTTTGTAAAATAGACTTTTTATGCCATTTAGATTTCTTTTCGCTTTAACAATTATACTATGTCCAACCAGAAAAGAAAAATGACTCATTCCACTTACATAAATCATCCTCTATAATTATCATAATAATAAACAAATAATGCCAATTTGTAATATAGATCTTTTAGTAATTAATACTAATATAAATTAATACCAATTTATAATGAAAATTTTCTTTGTAATAAATTTATAATAAACACAATAGATTGATAATAACACTATTTATCATTTTCGCCCATTTATCACGTTCATCCTCACCGAGTTCAACTCGGAAGAACGCACAGACGATGAGAATTCTCACCTTACAGGAAGTCCTCGAGAAGGAGCTCGTTCACTTTGTAAAGTATCTTGAGCATCACGTACGTAGCACATACGGAGCGCAAACCCTTCGGCTGCTTCTTTTTCTTCTTTTTAAACGACATCCTGTCAAAGCGGAAAACATTCTTTTACCCTTGTGTCATGTGACCCGTAAAACGTGTACTTAAAGCACGTCACCTTATTACCCTTTAATAATTCAAAGATAAGCGTCGTTAGAACCGCTTCTCAAGATTATACGCTTCTTAAGATTACGCTCTGCTTAGTCTTGCGTAAAGGGCAGTCTCGAATAACCCTTTTATAGTTTAATAAAATGAGAAAAACAAGAAGTATCTTTAATATAAATATGTATAGTATAGGAAATATCTAAGAGAAAATGTTTAAGAATTATTCAAGAACCGGCTATGCATATAATGAATTAGACTTTTGTATTAAATTAAGATTAGAGAAATAAGAAATTATTAAATTTGGAGAATAATATATTGCGTATGTTAATTGAATTAGTTTCAGAAAAGAATGGTCTTGTTTACAGTAATGAATTGAATAATTTTAAAAACCAGATTATCTACAAATGAATAATTATAAAGCATTTATATTAAGTTCAAAAAATATCTTGTTTATATTAATAATTTCAAAACATAAATTATATATATATATATATATATATATATAGTTATAAATATGAAATGTATTAAATTCAACGGAGAAGTAAATTGAGAAATTGGAAAATTTTAATGAACCATAAATTAAAAAATGTCAAATTTCAAAATATTCAAAATGTCAAAATATTCAACTTAAAGAAGGATATCTTATATTAGAAAATAGGAACATTTTGAAACCTTTTGGAACCTCTACAAATTAATAAATATAAAGTATATTAATCTATTCAAATAAATAAACTAAGAAATTAAAAAATTGAAATTAAAAACTTTCTTAAACACAATTTAAAATTTAACAAATTTAAAAACTTATAAATTTTGATAAATATTGAATTCAAGGAAGAATATCTTGTTTCTCGATTAAAGATACATATTTACATAGTAAATATGTAGAGCATCTTACCCTTCACATTTCGAGGTAAGATGCACTATTAACTTAAAAGCTCTCAAATGGTGAAAAGGTAAAGTCGACGGCTCTCAACTTTCGTTCTACTTACCTGAAAGACGTAGTACTACGTCATTGGTAGTGAAAGTGTTAATTGCCGGTGTAGTATAATACCTCAAAATATGAGTCAACGTCATGATATTGCCTTTATACAGTCTTGTCTTTCCTTCTTGTTCCTTTCTCATCAATTTCTCAAAAGCACTTTCCATTTTTATTTGCCAACGGTATAAAACGTATAAAAGACCTTTCATCTTGAGCATAATAATTTAGAGGTCATCGAGAATCTACCCTTTAGACTGGTTCCTAGCAATTTAATAAAATCATACTGTCAGCTAATGATGGAGGGTCCAATACCCTTTTTTCAGAGTTGCGTAAATTTTAAATTTAATCCATACTTTGTTATGCGTGTGAGTTCACGTTTACTATAAAATATAAGACTTTTTAAAGCGTTACAATTTAATCTTACATTGTAATATTTGTTTAATACTCCTTGAATCTACGATGGTATTTTAATACATATTTAGTAAAAGTTCTTTATAATGTTTTGGAATAATATTTGTTAATGTATTCAATCGTCTATAAAAACAGAACATCCTGTAAGGAGGTTATTTTTGTTCAAATAAAATGCATCAAACTTTCATTGTAATCATAAAGCGTTCTGTACCAAGATCATTCTATTATTTTTTTATTGCTACTATAGTTTCTCATTATGGCATAATACTAACAAGAAATAAATATGTATTCATTTAATATAAATAATATATTTATAAGATCTACGAAGATTTTTAGGATAATTGTCCGTACCTATAACATTATTTTGGAAAAACTAAACTTTTTGGCACCCAATTATGAAAGTTTCTTCTTCGAAGAATTTACATATGTACTTCACGTTACATAATCTTATTTTTTGAGGAGGAAATCTATTTTCTAGGTAATGTAATAATCGAATAAAACAAACTTGCCTTAAAATTAAGTAAAATTAAGGTTCACTTGAACATCAAGTTCTGAATTTTGCCTTCTGTGCAATTCTTACATATACGTATGTACATATTTATAACACTTGTTGACGATATAACAATATGTAACTTAATCTTAGCTTAAATTTTCAAAATCATGTATGATCTTCTGATGATGAAATTATGTTGATTACAAATAATGCTAAAAGGTATTTTTATATGCTATTCTTTATCGGTTCTCAAATATATAAAACGATACATAACAATAATAAAATGATTATTACTGATTGAAGGTTTACAGAAAATAGAATTAATGGATTTGACTTCTGACTATCTTAAACATCAATATATAAACTAACCTACAAAACCTGTAAAACGGAATATATTGGGAAAAAGTATAGACTAGATAAAATAAAACATACTAGAACAAAGTATCATTTAATTTACATATATGAGTTATACAAAATGAAGGTATTGTACAAGCTAATCTGATATATACAACGAAATATATTGATCTTAGTTAAATACTCTTAGATAAAAACAAGTAAGAACAGGTACAAATAACTGTAGACAATTGGCACTAGACACTATATCATCTTAATAGCAGATAGCGAGATATCAATTTATATAGTACTAAATCATATATCACTTCGATATTAAATGACGAAAAGATCAAAATCGATTTGTTTTGTTCATAAAATTCTTCGCCTATTACAAAGCTAAGATTTTTTAGGGTCGATTAGAATTCTTAATGACTCATGTAAAGAACGCAACATTCACTCCCGTTGATAAGTACATATTAAGACTTTTTATACGAAACGTAAAAATTAATCTAAATTATTAATTATTAAACGATTAATTGATCAGAATTTTGTATTCGTGCAAGATTTCCATCTAATACTCGTATACGTATGATAGCAAAAATTTTTTAAAATTATTTGCAAAGGTGCATTTATCGTGTTAGAAAATTTGTTGTAATAGGCTCAAGTACTTATTTACGTCGTAAATAGATTTGAATGTCGGCTGACTATATTTGAACGCTCTATAAACTTTTCTAAAAAAAATCAGTACTTTTAAGTAGAATCAAAACTAAACGCTAGCTAAGTATTGTGAGAAATAAAATAAGCACTACCAAGTAAAATCGACCACTGCTCAAACAGGTTCGAAACATTCGAAACCAGCTCGTTACCAGATTCTTACTAGAAGTTTTCCATTCGCTTAAAATCATTCGTCTTGTCTTCTAATTCTTAAATAATTACAAGTGCAAATGTTCAGCTACATTTTATAAGAATCTTACCTATCGTTTATAATTCGTAGAATTTTCCTAAGTTTGTTAGAAGAATTCAATGAAATGGTAATGCGTTTCTAACTCTCATGATTCTATCGCTACTTGCAAGGGCTTCGGACTCGTTCGAATATCGAAGTGATTATAAGTAAATTTTCGAAACTTGTGAATACTCACTCCGAGACCCGAAAACCGAGCTTACGAAAATGAATACTTATGTAAGTGATGCAATGAACGAACCATTACATTTTACAAATAGTATTTAAACCGTGTGAAACGTATCTTAGGTATTGAATTTGATTTAAATTTTATAATACATATTAGGTTTGATTCCATCACTAAAAACTTGGAATTAAAAAAATTCTGGTAATGAAGAACGAAAGAACAGAATCGAAAGAGAAGAATTAATTTCATTAGAAATTGGCGAGACTATTGTCACTTACATTATATTATTATTTCAAATTATATAATAATTCTTAAGGTTACTGATAACTCCCTAATGATTTTTCAAGTTTGCTTAAGTTTTCGTAAGTGTCGTAATATTTATCAACGCATGGATCCGTGAAGCGTCGCCTCTTAATAAATTTTACGGCATGATAGCTCGCAAGCGCGCAACATCAAGATAATAATTAATTTCCTGGAGTATTTTCCAACGAGAATATCCCTTTATGTGGGTTAAACGTAGATTTAATTATATTATATTAAAACTACTATGTACCTTCAGTATCGTCGCCATAATATCCTGTGAATGGTAATTTAATTCCTCTCACAAAGGTATGAAAATTATAATATCCATTCATGTTACACCGGCCAATCCTGGCTTTCTCTCTCTCTCCCTCTCTCTCCCTTTTTCTCTCTCTTTCTCTCTCTCTCTCTCTCTCTCTCTCTCTTTCTCTCTCTCTCTCTCTCCCTTTTTCTCTCTCTTTCTCTCTCTCTCTCTTTCTCTCTCTCTCTCTCTCTCCCTCTCTCTTTCACGTTTATTGCCTTTTCTCTTTTGGTATCTTTGACATCGACCAATTGCATTTCAGCGTCGATCTTCTCGCGCCGTTGACGAAAATATAGCACGCTGTTTTAATTGCAACGTGGAAACATTTTGATGTAATCTTGATATTTTATGGTAATTTCATTTGTACTTCACGACAGTTACGGAGCGTGTGAATAATGGTAAATCTATAATGAAAGAAATAATATGAGAATTATCATTATTTTATCGTTTTTGTGAAATAAATTTCGCGAAAAATTGGAATAGACGGAGCCTTAAGAACTAATAAGAAATTTTGTATTGCCATTATTTACAATTAGATTGCAAATATTTATGCAGAGAAGTATCTTTATCAACACAAGTAAAATCTAAGCAAAGATTTTTTTCACCTACTAAAAGGTATAACTGATACATTTTGGATATATTTTATATAATAGTCATACTACATAGACTGCATAAATATTCGCGATTTATTATCACGAATAGCAAGCAATCAGTTTATTGTAAATGTATATGACAGTGTATATTGTAATTATGTTTTTTAATAAGTAGTTTCGATTTATAATTTAATGATTCCATATTACTGATATATTTTACATATCTTTTACGCATATTTAAATACGTATTTTGTTGTATACTTAATATGCATAAACATCGGATAGTTCATTAATTAGTATGTTTTTCTGTTTTGAAGATTTTTACAACTCTTTCACGATTTTTATCATGAGAAGCTACTATAAGAACGGATCGGTTCACACGTTCATCGCTTCGCAACCACGGAACGAGATATCTTGCTGTTTATTTATTAGGATGACAGTCCTAATTAAAAAAAATATCAATTCACGAAACCTCATGGCGACGGAAAGACATATTTTTTAGAAGCACTTTTCTTTATTCTTCTTGTACATACCTACAAGTAACACATATATAAGTACATACAGACATACAAGTAAATACAGAAAAACTCGTGGGATAACTCGTTCGTCGACATCGTACGAACGACATTGTATCGCAAGATACCTTGCCCATGATTGCACAGCTGTTAACACATTGTTGATCGAAAACGTATCAATACGTCTTTTCTTACCCGAATATTGTTGAATATTCCTAAGTGTGACGAATTCAAACGTGTTTAGAGAAAGATACAAATCACCGTACGAAGTTGTTAGAACTTAAAATTGATAAAATGTTCATTATAGAATTTATGATTTTGTTTATCATTCACCTTTTGTTCTGTTAGGCCCTTTTCTGATCTTTTATATATTATAAGTACAATTTTGTTACCACTAAATTTTCAAAAATGGCATATCGCGAATTTTTGAGTAAAAAAGAAATTTTTAGTAAATTTTATACTGATCATCTGATCAGATGCTTTATCTGATTGCCACAGCGACAATGCTAATGATTCGGAAGATCTTCAAAATATAATTCTGATACAGATGACGTGAATATTAGACTAATCAAAAGGACAGAAAACCATACTGATTGATTCTAATACTGAAAGTGAAAATAAACCTAGCTGTGTCAAAGAATGCTCTTTTACTTTCTCAGTGGACTCCAGAGTGGATTGAATACAGCATTTCAGAAAAATTAAGAGATTTTACAGGTATAACTGTTTTGGTTAACAAGACCCAAAGTGACAATTAAGTTATAGAATCAATTTTTGGTAACGACTTCTTAGATTAGGTGGTTTGTCATGCAAACTTGTATCATTAACAGAATGAATCATATAAAACTTATAAGACTTTAAAATAGACTGATATAACGAATAGTGATATAAAAAATTTTGTAGAATATGGCCATATGTAGGCCCGATGCAGACGAGGGACATTTGTCTGCGTGCTGTCGTTGCAATTATATGTCCTTCTCTGTATGCCCAATTAAGAACAACGAAGACAGGCATGATTGTACCGATGTTGCACGAACAAAAGTTACTTGTCTGCATCGGGTCTAATAATTTTGGTAATACAAACATTTTGGCGATATTCTAATATTGTCAGGCACGAAAAATAGCCAGCCACAGGCGTTTCTGCATAAGTCCTGGTCAACAATGTATTAAAGTTCCTAAGTTCACTCAAATCGGCCCATGCGCGGTATGACAATGCCATTCATCCGACGCACTCAAAAAATCCTGGATGGCGCGAATAAACGCAGCAGGAAGAATTCGTCGAGTTTTCGTAGCGCATGCATATGTCGGAAAAACGTAGAACGAGTCAATGTCGCCAAGGGATCGTGGGTGGATCGTGTGATCCACGTGTATGTGTGTTTGTACGTGTTATAGCGTGCTGTACGGGCAACGTAGGGACAAGAGAGGCGATATATAATGTTCCGCGATATTAAACGGGACGCATTCCACCGAAGCCACCCTCTGGTCCCTGCTATGAATGCTTCTACGACCCCCATCTCCTGTCTCACCCTTCCTCATACATCCTCACGCACATACATAGACACGTACTCACTTCTACCAGGCACACAACCACCCACGGGAGCTGGCAAAGCTGGCCTACTCGACCAGAGCTACCCCCGAATGGTTATACGCCAAATTTACAGCTTAGCCAGAGCCACTACTACCCACGAACACGCCATTTACTACACCCCCGAGGACCAAGAACCGGATACGCGGTTCTATGACGTGTTTGCTCAAGGATAAAGCTGCTTCGAACGATTTACGGATGTCACTGATAGGAGCGGCGGGACACGCCGCTCGAGTGCCCCACGATTTTTAAGGGGATGGCTGGAGAGATTGGTTTAATGCTGTCGATTGCTGTTTGAGTTTAGAATGAATGGTGTGGCAGGTTTGTTTGAAAAGTAGTTTCTTGTGGGGAATACTGTTTATCACTGATATGATTAAGAAATTGAGATGTCAAACGTCCATAAAATTTTTCTTTTACTAGAGAAATTGTTTCGTTCGATGTATAACATATGGCACCATCCTTTTAGAACCAAACATCGTTTACATAAATGAACATTCTTTGGAGAACCGCCGAGAATGATTTTGTTCCCAAAATTGTTAATAGTTAGTAACTTCTCCAAAGCCCAAATAGCGAATTCACGACGCATAGAATTGAATCTTATACGGCGTAGTTGCAAATCCTTATGCAAAATATACCAGGTCGTACCGTGCGAAAATCACAATTGTTATGAACGGCGAGGAATTGATAGGTTTGAATTTCCTTCCACGCTATAGCGTACATCAGCAATATTTTCAGAAGAGCCAGCTGAACGTTGATAAGTACGTGTTGCATCACAAACCAGTCTCTTCGAATTTCTGCACAGTTCGACGAATTGTATGCTCAAAAGGCTGATTTTGGTCGGGAGAAAAGCTCGAGAAAAAGTTGAATTTGTGTAATAGATTTTCATAATATGCATGCATTGCTACAGTACTCTATGGCGATTTGTTTGTATTTTCCGATGAAATCTATCAGAAACACATGAAAGATCTGTCAAACCGTTTTGCACCGTTTGAAGGATGTGACAGTCCATTTGAATAATCTTACATTAAATAAAATGGTTGCATGGCGTTGATTTATGTTTATGTTTGAAGTAAACAGCGCGGTAGATTTAGTGGGTTTAGATGAAGGCAGATGTAGGGTGGCTGTTTAAATTTTTTGATAAAATGATGCTTAGTAGTAGATTCGGAGATGGACGTTGTTGAAGAAATTAATTATCTATATACAAAATATGTTAAATTGAATCCTTTCACGCTCTTTAAACCTAAAACATTATACTTGAGAATATTGAACGATAAATGTAATTTATTTCTGATGAAACTGTTAATTTTAGTGTTGAGTTTCAACGTTTGTGTTAGTCTACATTATTACAATTGTATACTTTAAAACGAACTTCTCAACATTAAGTTTCTACAGCTTTTATATACATTTTAGCATTCGTTTGAAATTTTAATAATATAATCATTATCTCTCATTGCTACAATAGACTGCAGATTTTTATGCATTTATGGCGAATTTAAGATTGCAAAAATGCACAGAATCTACACGCATAACATGCAAAGGTACATAAAATATGCACGTTTCAGCACCTATTACAATATTTAGTAAGTAAAACAAATTTTTGATTACATACTACTCCCTTATTTGCTTTTATAAGCATATGGATTTGCGTAAATATTCACGTCTGCTCGTTACAGGGTTAATAAAATAAGCTGCTTTGTATAACACATATTATAATAATATGTGCATGTTCATAAAAGCGTTCTCTAAATGTTCAAATGCACGAGCCACTGTCTATCAACACAGAACTGCAAAATTATAACTATCTCTGCTGAAACTACCTCCGACTGAAATTCTGGAAATCGACCAGACGGTGACCCGAAATCGTCGCAGTGGAAGCGAAAAGGAAGCAAGAAATTTAGTTATGCGTACGGAGTAGGATGAGGAAAGCGGAGAAGAGAAGACCGAGAGTGCAAGGCGTGCATTGCCGGACAAGGACGTGTCCTGGGATCTCCCGTAACCGGGAGTAGCCACGACATTCCAAAATGCTTTCTCCCACCCCCTGCTCGAGTTCCTGCGCCGTATCACGGTTGACCCGGCCATTCCCTATCCTTCATCCGCGCATTTCCATCCCTCTGGCGACGGGGCTCGAGCCCCGTCGACCGACGGGCACACCGAATGCAACCATGCGTCATCCGCCATGATCTATGCTTTCTGCCGCTCTGGCATTACGCTCCCCATGCACGCGCGAGCGCAAACTGACTATACTACTGCTCAAAAGTACACTACCTTCCACAAGTATTTAGAGACAAATTATTTTAGTACAAGTAGAGTAGAATTTTGCTGACTCAAAACTGTATAATTGAAAGACCTCTATAAGACTAGAGTTTTGTGCTTGAACTACATAGGATATACAGTGGATCATGAAACTATTGGAACATTTATAGAAACTTTCTGTGAATATATTACGTGTGTTCTACGAAATATTTTAGAATTTTGTCAGCACTGTGGCGAAATTTTAATATTATTAATTGTATTGATAAAATGTGAAAGAAATTTGATATTCTACATAGAAGCTACATGATATTTAGTGAAAGTATTTCACAAACGTATTTAAAATATCTTGTAACTTCCATATACATTTTTAGATTAATTTCAAATTTTATCAATGTAGTCATGATAACTGTGTCTCACTATGAGGTGACCGTTCAAATACATTGCAATATTATTGTTTTATAATAATATAATATTATTATTTTGAATATTTTCAATGGTTTCAAAGAATTTAAAACATCAGAAGAGGCAATTGCACTTTTACTACGCTTTAGTATCTTTGCATCGAGATAAGAAAAAAATATAGGAAATACAACTGAGTTGTATTCGTTCAAAAGCCATATTGATGAACTCTATAAACTGAAAGATGCAGAAAGCTGGCGATATTGCAAATACTGTTCTTCGAATTTTTCTTGGAATTTACCATTATTTATATTATTTCTTTGCGGTAAGTGACCTTACAAGGAGTTGTTTCTTTTTTTAGAATTACATATTAATTGTGTAGAATTAAAAAATTAACAAAAAGTGGAGTTTACCTTCTGAAAAACTCAATTATAAATAGGTACAGTAGAACCTTTATAATCCGGAAACTTCTGTAATACTACTGTTTACTAGAAAATATTGTAAACCTGAAAGATCTTTAGAAAATGACCAACAAACTCCAGAAAAGTATTATTTTATTATGTAAATACCTCGTTATTATTTTTGTATTATTATGTACGAAAATATCATTACACGCAAGTATATATACATTTATACGTATTTGTATACAAGCATACGTATTTGTATGGGCTGTTAAATCGCCTATACGGTGATAGGTACGCGACATTCACATAAGGGCGTACACCAGGTTGGGCTCGGAGTTCGGAGATATATGAATTTGATGGTCACACATGCGTATGCGTGACTCTCTGTTTCTCTGACTTCTCTCTGGCTGTCTCTGTTCGTCTGTAGTCGCATCTCTATTAAAGCTCCGCTCATTTTCAGCTGCATATTGTGTCCGTGCGCACTCTCATCCAACCCCTGCGAATATTCAGTGAGCTCGTGGAACACAAGTTTGTTTCATTGTTTTTGTGTACCTTTCTTAGGAAGGGGAGTTTTTTTAGTAGATTGATTTTAGATGTATTGAAAGATCTATTGAAAAATGATGGATTTATATTAGCTACAGAAAGTATTTATATTTATACTAAAATATAAATAAATAAAGTATAAATATATAGTTATACGCCGCTATATTCATCAAAGCATTTACATACTAATTAATCAACTAATAGGTGTACTTATACTAAGTATTTAAAAATTTATTATCATTTAGTAGTTTATATGAACTATAAAAACATTCGATGCTAGGAACATGGGATATATTGGGCTGGCAACTAAGTAACTGCAGATTTTGTCATTAGGTGGTAATGAAAAAATCCGCAGTTACTTAGATGCCAACCCAATAAAACTTAATTAAAAGCACTTTATTGAAAAATAAGAGTATGTACAAGTACTTGTTGAAACCACTGTATTTTGTGGAAATCATTGATCTTAACAGTTTGAAGTCTGGATGGTTTTTAGATGGTTTCTTTTACTACTATGAGCAACTATTCTATCTCTGACGATAAATTGTCAATAGAACATAATCGGATAAAACTATAATAAAGTTCCATTTATTTGAACGAAATTTTACTGATGACGCCACATTGGCATCAAGGTCTAGTTGGTCCCGGAGGCAGGTGGCGCCCACTGATGTGACACCACGTCTATGTCACGTGCAAATAATTTTCAAACAGCATTGGAAAGTTTGACGAGTTTTAAAAAAAGAAATTTCAGTCGCGTAAAAATCACGCAAATTGATCCAACGGTCAATGTATTAAGTAAATTCTTATTGGTTCAAATTACCTACTTCTCTGAATATAAATTCCTATTATATGAACGAAAAGTTATAGATAGTGGGAAGAATAATTGGTCTTCTATCATATAAATTTGGATTATAAATACAGAGCGTTTTGTTTATCTCGGATTATTTAATATTTTAGTTACTCTTATTGATACAAAAAGTTATGGCAGATCAAAGTTGATTGGTTTAAAAGATATTTTAACTTAAATTTTGTTAGACTTATTGTATGGAATACAAGGAAAGGCGCGAAGCAGTATTTTATTGTATGTAGAAATTACACACATACAGTGTACAAGTTACATATATGTATATTTATTTTCTTATAAGTTCATATAAACGGAATTTTGCTGTAACTGCAAATCTGTATTAAATTTTTTTAATTGTTAAGCGTTAAGATATAGATATAAAGTACGTAGGAAAGTTAAATCAATTCGATATGAAGAAAATATAAAAAGAAAAAAACAATCAAAGTTTGTCTATCAGTTTAACGTTCTTGCAGATACATAAATGCACAGAATGCATACAATTGCAATTTTCAAAAGCACAGAAATTTTCTAGTGATGAATAGTCATCGTATAAATATACGGAACTTTCTTGTTCCAGACGTAAAATATTTATGTATTGTTAAAAACACTACTTTTAAAGAGCAGAAGATTGTAAAGTTTTGTTAAAGCTATTCAGCAGTTTTTAACACAATTGGATAAAATTCTTGCACTAACTAGTTGGCTGCCTTAAACGTGTATGTCGTTTCAAAATGTCAGATTTAAAAGCTTGGCGTCAAGTCAAATCAATCCATAGGACTATATGTACCTAATACATAGACTGCGAATGTTTCTGCATTTATAGAGAATTAAAAAGTGGAAAAATTTGTGGAATATATATTACAATATATGTAAAAATATATAAAGTACTTGAATACTTGTTTTATAACAAGTTGGTGTATACATTTTTCTATTCTGATTCCATTATTTTCCTCTAGTTATTAAAGGTATAAATTTGCAACAACTCCTGCAATCTACTAATACAATTTCCCGTATTAGACGTCAATTTTCTACACGAAGACACCACATTAGTGAAAGTTTCCAGTGTAATAGGCCCACTCAGTCAAATCTTTCAAAATAAAACGAAAACTTCCAATGTATGCAACAGTGCGGTCAACGTCGTGTCAAGCCAAATCTCCCAACATAAAACTCTATTCGTGAAAGCTTGCAATGTAACATTCCATCCAGTCCAATTAAACATAAAAAAATAATAAAGATTTACGATGTAACAGACCTGTCCAATTATCAAATTATCCAACCCAACCAACTGTTTTCAAATAAAATTCAATTGAAGTTGTCAGTGTAATAACAGTGCCGTCGAGGCAAATTTCCAAAAATAAACTTCAATTAATAAAAGTTCGTAAAAAGTAATAGCTCCATCCAACCCAGTCAAACCTTCGAAAATAAAATTTAAACATCCTAACGTAGAAAAAAAAAAAACGCGAAAAATACACCTTACACTCTCTCATTCCTATTCTCTTTCTCCACCTAAAGAGTATCCTGTCACGTCTCCCTTAAAGAAGCGCAAAAGCCAAGTACCGCCGCCAACGCTGCCGCCACCAGTTCCCCGAGATTAGAGGCTCGCGTGGAACGCGGCAGGATGCAGTTTCCCCCAGCGTGTTACGGGGGTTCGTTGCTGTGAGAAAGGGGATCCGGTATTGCGGTCGGAAGCGAGGGGCCAGGGGCTCTTCCGGGGGCTTAACATACACACTCCACCCCCTGTAGGCGGAGTGTTCCGCCTCCAATCTACCCCCACCACTCGACCAAGCACTGATACGCGATATCAGCAAACACTTGTTGCTCCGACGTATAGAGAATCTAGAAAGCCGCGCCAACGGCCGCTCGTGCCGCGATTTTTCACGTGCTGATTTTTCCACCACCGTCCATATTCCCACCTCTTGTGTGCAACCCCTCTTGTTCCACCTTCGCCAAACTGCAGTGAAATTTTCGCGCGTGCTTTCCTATATAGAGGTTTCTCTCTCTTTCTTTCTATAAGGTTTCTCTTTCTATTTGACTGTTAGTGGGTGTCTTTCTCTCTCTATTTTACCTGGACTGTCTCTCTCTCTTTGTTTTGCTTGGTGAAAGACTTGGACGAGGGGTTGGGTCGGGTTGTGTGGCGGATTGTGATATTCCAGGCTTGAAAACGAACCGCGCGGATTCCGTCACGCGGCCGCGACCCGGAGTCCGAGATATGTCGGCGGTGCAACGCTGTAAATCTTCGTTCGTTGCGATGCGCGCGGAACTTCCGGCACAGGCCGCCTCGATATGATACGCGCGCGGCCACGACTCCGGACGCGTTTACAGTAATTTGTTGACGATTATTTATACCTATTGGATTTAAGGAGTTTAATGCAGTGGAGTGAACAAGTTTCTCGTCCAATAGATATTTTTATTTGTATTTGTATAAAAGCGATATGTCAAAGAATTTTGAGTTAGAATAGTGTTTATTAGTTTTACTATTTTCTTTTATTTATTTTAAGCACTTATACCCAAAGTTAGTTGAAATTCCTTTAGATTTTAGATTTAGATTTCTTCACAATTTTGTTTTACAATTACAGCTTATATCGGATTAGAAGAGTTTAATGCAGTGGTATGGGAAAGTTTCTAGCAAGACAGAGTTTTTTATTTATATATGTATATACAAAAACGAGGTTTTACAAAAGTTTTAATAGTAGTAGTATTTATAATTTAATAATATTGTTCATTAATTGTATTGTTTTCTTTTATTTTTTATGCATTTATTATATTATTTATATTATATGTTAGTTAAAATTCTTTTAGATTACACATTTGGACTTGTTTTAGGATTATTTATATTGAATTTAGCAAGCTTTATATGGTATTATGAGAAAGTTTTTCGGTAAATAGATTTTGCTCAAAAAATTTCGATTCCAAGAGTGATTTTTTAAAGAATTTTAAGTAATGATAGTGTTTATTTGCTCTTCCCTTTTACATGTACTTATATTTAATTTTAATTAAAATTCTTTTAAATATTGGTTTCGTAATATTTGGTGAAAACTCTGTCTAACTTATTGTTAAAACTTCAAAATTTTTGCACACCACTATAGCTTCATCGTTGTCTCGTGTAATGCTTGTTCCCTTTTTTTTGAATGTGAAATTTCCGGGTTTGAGTGGTTGTTAATTTTTAAAGTGTAAGGCACTTACATATAAGTACCCGTTGGTTTATGTTGCATTTATCGAGTTTAGTAATTCAGTTACTCCGCTTAATTTTTCTTTTCTGATTTCTCCTTTTTTAAATCTGAGGAAATTACTGGGAAAATTACTGAACTACTAATTTAGTAACGAGTTTAATTTCTCTTTTCTTCTTTTTCTCCCTTGTTTTCTTCTTAATGTGAGAAAATTTTAGGGCATATATATGTGTTGGATTCCATTGAATTTATCCAGTTTAATACGTTATTTACGGTTTCTTCCTTTCTCTTTTTTGGTATTTTTATGTTCGACAAGTTTATACAGGAAATGAAATATATATTAAATATATTATTAAATATATAATTCAATATAACTATATTACATTTCAACTATCTTATTACTAGATAAGATAGATTATACTATGTGTATTTATTTTATCTATGCTTAGATTTGCTTAACCTACTTTTATCTTAAATAACCTATTTATTTATTTATCCGTACTTCATTACACTTTCTAATGATATCTAAATTACTAATTAAAATTATATTTCTTTGACTTGATGATTGTAAGGGATTAATGTATTGGATGTGTTCGATTGTTACAGGCAGTGCGGTGGCTGCAGCCGACACCATTTCCGCGCCGTGGACTCCCACGAGTTCCGGGCCGCCGCCCGACGCGAACGGCTCCGGCTCGGATACTAAGAACCTCGACGTTGGCGAAATTAGCGATGTAAGTTCATTTACTGTGAGTAACGATAAATATTCGAACGATAATCTGTTCTTTTATCCTCCTATAAATTCCTTCGACATAATTGTGCGAGTACTTCTTTGTTAAACCAGCAAATATTGATATCAATTTTGGTGCAGTATCTCATTATTATTCAGCACGGATTTTTCATTATGTCACGAAAAACTGTTTTTTCTACTCACTTTTTCTACTCGCTTTGATTCTCACTCCTAGATAAACTTGTTTTCAAGTACTTAGGAGCGTAGTGAAGACCATTTGCTTACATTTAGATCTTTTATACATGTTTGTAAATGAAGGTAGAATTACAGGTAGAATGATTGATGAAGATCGAGTTAAGTACTATTAGAAAATTGGAAGAATTGTGTCAATGAACGAATTTTGTGTTTTTTAGCAACGGATATGGCTACGTAAACAAGTTTTGTAAAGATCCATTTGTTTAAATGATACATTATAAATTATAACTTGTTTGTTAATTTTTCCTTTGTAAATATTTATCAGTTTTTACACTTTAAGTATACAGATAAAAAATGAAAGCGTCGAATATTTCCCATTGCACTATAAATCTCCAAAGTTGTGTAAATTGGCCTATCATATTTTGATGATGCCTGTAGTCAATATAAATGATATGATATCTCAATTTTAAGTTGATGAGTCAAAAAATGATTTAAATGACTGATTCGTATTATTCTATATAAATGTACGATTTATATAAGATATGCAGCTCGGCGTCAAGGGGTTAATTAACAATGAGAGGCTGACAATTATGAAAGGTCACTATGACCACTATCAGTCATGTGAATCGTGCATGAAAAGAAAAGTTTATTTATGTATATGTATTAACAGTCATTGTTTACTATCTTTATCGAGTATTTGGTTCATTAGCAAATTACAAAATTATGTCACTTTATAACGTGTCACAAAAGGATTCGTTAAAGGTACATGGTGATTATTTTCTACTGCGACAGATACACAGAAAAAGAATCTGTTAATGGCCTAGATAATTAATATTACAATAATGAGAAATATTATTCGATGGACTAAAAATCTCAATTTAAGCTGTGATTTGTTAATTAGATTGCTGTATGGTTTTATCTAAGTAAGTAAAATTTAATTCGTCGTTTCGGAATTATAAATTGCCGAAGGATATTTCTTTCTTCTGTAAATTTCTCAGTCGTTAATAATATACTAAGTAAAATAATAATTTCGAATTATTTCACCTTAATTAATTATGATTTCAAGATAAATTCAGTCATAACAATATTTATAACATTATTTACACTGTGCAAGTAATGAATCACATGTTCATAACTGTCGCGTTTAATTTAATTTAGTATATCATAAAATTGTAAAATTTGTAAAGATTTCCGAACTGCATCTAAATAATGTAATAAAAGCATTGGTTAAACAAGTAGAAGATATGAAAAGCTTGGTAGTTTAATACAAGACACTTGAACATTTTAAAGGTTTGTTAATATGAAGTTAACGTTTGTAACTAAATTCACAAAAGGGCAATTGTTGCTGAAATATTTTAATCACGATTTTTTCAATATTCATCCCTTTCTACCGTTAATTGCTTATCCTGATTAAAAATCCCATAAATTCTTCTTTCAATTACAATAATTTACTTTTCACGTAATGGAATAAAATTTCTTACACATCTATGACTCCGACACTTGCGAGGATACAAACACAAACGAGATCTTAGCTCCAGTGGAATTGCGTGCCAGCCAATATTATAAACGTGACTGGACTTCTCAGAAAAGACTTTCCCTTGCTCGCAGAATCGTTTCATCTTCTGTCTTTCTACGCTTGATCTAAACGGCCCAAGTAATCGTCCATTATTCTGTTCGTGCAGCACTAACCTCTCTCATTCTTTGAAATTTTTAATTCAACCGTAACTTGTATTCAATCATCCTGTTGACAAACGTTATACATAGTCGGTCATAAATGTTAGAATGTAATGTCAGTCACAAAAATCTATATATACCTATTAAAATATAAAATGTTATGGTAAGCACTACGAATTTTTAGACATATTCAGACAGATATTGTCAAAATATAACACAATTTATTGTCTTTTATTTTCATCAAGAAAAAAGAGATAAAAGAACATAAAATATAATGTTTAACTCGTAGGTCATCAATAATGTCTTACTATCCCCTTGCCACCGAAAAGGTTAAAGGCCTTTATGTAATTTTATTCCATAATTTTGGTTAATAAAAATATTTTAGTATTTTTAAATTCCTTTTAGAAATACATTAATAAAAATTGTATTGATACGTAAATATAAATAATTTTGTGACGTGAAACTGTGTTTTTAGTTTCCTTGGTAAATGAAATACACAATATTCGATAGGTATATGTAGATTTTCGTGTATATATATATAGTCAGTTCTATATAGATATATACACTTATTACATACATTTGTGTTTACAAAATTTACTATTATATTCTTCACAAATTTTATTTCATTTAATATTTTATATGATGTACATCGTGAGACACGTATAATATGAACGAATAACATTATAACAAAATAACTAGAAAATAAAAACGGAGAATACATTCAATTTGCTCCAAATATGCATAAAAAGGAGACGGCTATAAGAATTCAAATTTTCCTCCATTCTACAATATCATAATGATTGTACTCGTAGAAACAATGTTGACTATAACAATTTAGGTTGAGTTATCTAATCTTAAGATATAATAAAACATTGATTATCAGTAATGAACAAAGCGATTACAATTAGTGGAAATGAATTTGCAATTGAGAGAATATTCAACGTGGAATACAACATTAAATCGAATATCTTACAATTAAATAACCTATATAAAGTAAATCAAGCTATTATAATGTAAAATTCAACAATACTAATTGAGGCTAAAATCTTCAAATGATACATAGACAGATTAACCAAGAATCTTGAACGATCGCATATATTTCACGAGAGTTTCCGTATTAGCTAAAGAGTCTGTGAGAAATCCTATCCGAGGCGTTCGTATTTTGCAGGACGAGAAGGACCTATCGGCAGCGGACGCGGAGGGTGTATGGTCGCCGGATATCGAGCAGAGCTTCCAGGAAGCTCTCACTATATATCCGCCATGCGGCCGACGCAAAATCATCCTGTCCGACGAAGGGAAGATGTACGGTGAGTCGAGCAATTTCCTGGCAAATCTCTCTTCGACGTTTTCGCTAGAGCAAAGAAAATAAAAAAATAAACATACGGAAGTAGAACACGACGATGGAGAAAGAAGTAGCACGAGTATACGGAGTATCCCGTCTAATATGACGGACAATTTTTCAATCATTTACAGTTATATAACAAAACAAAATCTCAAACCAAAATTTATCGGTATCTAATATAAAAGAAGTGGCCACAATAAAAATTTCGAAAATAGTTCGTTTTCATGACGAAACCAAAGTCACCTTAGTTTTCTTAAACGGGACCATATATTTATTTTCTTATTAGATCGTAGCGAATGTTAAGACGAGCTCTGAAAGCAAATTACATGATATTTTTATTAACATAATACCGCGTTATCTATGGTCTGTTGTATACTAATGGGCCAATTATTAATATTGAAAATCTGCTAAAGAGGATTAGTATAGTATGTAGAGCTAGTGTATCCAGCCAGTTTCATAGCAGCAACACATTTATTCTTCTGCCATCTATCTTTCTCGTTAATTATGTTACAAGATCTAAATCAAAAAATATATTTGTTGTTGTTGTGTTTTACGCTAGAAATATTTTAATCATTTTATTACCTAAGGCAGTGTAAAAGAAGAAGAGCGTAAACTGTATGTACAGTTGCAGCATATTAATATAATTGTTTTTTGACTAAATTCTGTAAAAAAAAAGTCTAATATTTAAGGGACGAAACCATCAAACCAAGCTCAAATCTGGCAGAAGGTTTAAAGTACTACTCAAACAAATTACAATGACTACAAAAAATATTTGCTGCGCACCATTACATTTATTATACTAATTAATTAATTAACTAATTAATAAGGTACTAATTAATGGGGCTCAAGTACATATATCAAATTCCGTATCAGTTAGTAATACTTCCATATAACTACGAAAATTTGATATTGAGGATGACATGTAAAGAACCTGATAAAAGAAATGCTTCATTGGGAAATAAAAGTATGTGCAAATATTTTTAATAGCCACTGCAATTTTTGCTTCTAAGAACCGACTTATTCGCAAAGGATATCTCGGCAAAGAAAAACATCGTTGCACGAAGGATTATTCCTTGTGCTTCACGTACGGGCGTTGCGATGGTAGAAATGTCCAGCCGAGCTCGTTATTGCTCGATGCTGAGGTCAGTCTACGTGACCGACCAGATATTGCCTACTACGACCACGGGTACCACCGTAGTCGCCACCATTAACCGCCATGAACTCACCACCGAGGCAATAATGCCACGCCTCGAAAGATAGCCCCTTGACCAGCATCTTTGTCCTAATATAGATTCCCATTTTCCACTATCTTTTTTCAATCTTTCTTAACGAATTTTTTGTCGATTCATAAGGTTAGGTACACGGTATTTTCTATTTGCGATTTAACGAGTATATTTCAAGTATTTTAAATTCTATATTTAATAGTAGATACTTTCATAAGTTTCACATGATTACAAAAATTTAATATTGGAAAAGAAGAGTATGTGCAAGTACTTTTTGTAGCCACTATATTTTCCTATTTTCTATTTTACTTTTTATTTTATTTTTTATTTTATTTTTTCTTGTTGTTTATTTTCGAATTGTAGTTTTCTACCGTTAGAAATCTTTTTAATTTGAATTTAAGATTGATATAAATATTTAAGATTTGTGTGTGTGTGTGTGTGTGAGAAAACTCACTGAGAGATGCGATGAAATTTAATGTTGTGACCTACCGTGTTTTTTATATCACTTTTGGCAGAATTATTATCTTGCTGTTTTAGTTACAAAATTTCTGAAATTTGACGAAGATATGAGAAAATAGCCATCAACATATGTAATTTCTCGTTCCATCCATGTTGAAGATTTTCTTAAAATACTCAAATTCCTTTTCTCGGTTGAAATAAAGCTAAGATCGAGACTGAAACGATAAAATTTTATAAAAAGGAACACAAACTATCGTTCTACCTCTATTATATCATATCTACTACCTTTTAAATTTCTTCAACACAAAGACAAATTTTTCACGAATCATATCATAAAACAAAAATTGATTACGACAATAATTCTTTTTTCTAGTCTCAATCCTGCCTCCAGTCCATCTTGCCATATTTTTTCAGGCAGACGTAGGCTTGAATCCCTATTCGTTAAGGCACAATGTCGCTTAATTTTCGAAAGCACTCCGCGGCAAAAGCCGACGGGTGGCAATTCAATCTTGGCCCGTGGCCGCTCATGAAAACGAAGCTTAATTCAGACGTCTGGCTCGCTAACAACGAATGAAAACAAGGAGAACGACAATCGACAAAGCTGTGTATCGTCCTTTCGGGACTTTTGTCACTCTCTCGTTCTATCTGCTGCATTACACGAGGAAATTTCATTTTATTCTAGTAGGACAATTCCTAAAGATTTCACGGCTCGAATTGTAACATCTAATACTGTTACTTGGCATTGTCGTATATAACATTTGCTAGGCACAATACTGTTTGAAGATTCCAAAAATACGCTTTGTTCAAGAGGGAAACGTTTCCAAGGTTTCGCTAACATTGCAGTTAACTTCATCAGAAGTCAGGATGTACTCATAATCCTCTAATGTTACCGAAACGTTAGAAATTTTTTCGCTTGGACACAGCTTACTTTTAGAAACCTCAAGCAGTGTCGTACATAGCAGTAACATTATCTTATCTACAATAGTAGAAATTAACTTACAATATCGTTTAGCCTTTATCTATTTTTATTGAAGCAATTGGACTCTATACATAGAAATTATGCTATACATTATGCATTCTCAGTCGATTCATAATTAGATTTATTATTATAATCAGAACATATTACAGGAGGACGCCTATAACGTATCTCCTACTTGTATAACGCGATCAGAAAATTGCTACCGCACACCCGTCTAACGCAATTGCAGAATTGCTTAAAGAGATTCTATATACATGTATGCATGTGACGAACAAGATTCATTCCCGACATACAAATGTATGCGTGTTCTTTAATTGATTCAAAAATTATAGTTATGAAATAACTTTTATATGATAAATATTGTGATACGTATTGTGTAACAGTTATTTCTATACAGAATCAGCTGCGTTACTTCCATATAGAATTTATTTTAGTTTACTTGCTGTATCGGTTCTGTAAAACAGAGAATTCGAACAACGCAAAATATATCTCTTGTTTTACGGAGGGTCTCTTACTGCGTATTTTCTTATACTATTAGATTACAATTCTTAAAAAACGAAATGGAGGAAAGGATTATTATTATTATCCCATTGGAATAATAAGAAATATTATTATCATTATTAGGAGAATTATTATTACGAATACCTATAGTATGCTAATGCAAAGAACTTTTTATAACAATTATGAATGACAAAACGAACCCTTACATAACTGCATGCACAACCCCAAAAATTCAAATTCAACGTCCGAATCTCCAACGTTTGTGTAATCTGGTTGTAATAAGCCACTGATGGGTATGGTCGAAAACGAGACACGATACAAAGTCGATCGTCCCGCTCAAGATAGGAAAGAAAAGGAAGAGAAACCTAGAAAGGGACCGAGAGTAACAGCATCGACGTCCGTCGAACGCGGATGGAAACAAAGGATAACGAGGCGCGAAAATCGCTTAACGCGATTGGCCATCGATCCTATGGGAAACTTATCTTGCCCGTTGCTCACTCGCCGAGCCAATAAAGGATCCCTCGGCCTTTCCACGGGATTAAATATCTCGGGGCAATTTACCTCCTTCGATCTCGTCCTTTCCTCGCACCCCACTGCCTCTCTTTCCACTCTTTCTTTTCCATCAGGACGTCGACGCCCACATCGAGATTTCTCTACGAAGGAGCGATCGTTTCCGCAGCGGACGAACGTCAAGGTGAATCAGCCTCAGAAACTGCGCAATTCGCCGCGCTTATCCAAATGTTATTACACCTCATAATTTTCAATGATATTTTTGGTTTTCAGTAATAGCGATGATCGCTTTCTTTTTCGATTTTGCGCCGAAGATAAGAATTTTTCAGATTTTTTGGGGTACTTTTAAAAATTTGTCATTTTTAATTTGTTCTTTCTAGGATTCTCAGAATTATTTCATTGAAAACACGTAAATATATTGTTCATAGAAATTTGGATACTTTCGTCGATTCGTACCTTCGTAGTACGAAAATCCCGCATAAAATCATATATGTACTTTTAAGGTTCCTAGATACGTAATTAAATTGTAAATTTTTACGTAAATTCATGTTTTTATAGACATAACTATACACTTTAAATATACATTAAAATAGACATTCCTTTTACCTACTAAAAGTTGTAATCAAAACTTTATTTTGGATATTTTATATATTTTTATGCATTATATCCATTTTTTCTGCATCTTTTCATTTCGCACGAATGCATACAAATTCACAGTTTAGTTCTAAATTTCTAATTTACGAAATAATCGTAACTAAAATTGTATTTATTAAATGCCTTCGTAATGAACATAAAGTAACAAAAATAGAATTGAAAACTTCAAATGTAGCACTCAGATGATGAAACAAAATCTCTTCTTCTTCTTCCGATTTTAGCCCATGAAATTTATGTCGAAACTTGTATCCAGTGGAAAAAGTAAAAAAAGTAAAAGATAATGGATAACTTAAAGGGAGATAGACTTAATAGGAGGATATCATCTTAAATGATAAATAATATGACACATTTTATAGTGGCTTCAGTCAATAGGTAATTTAATTTCTTATTTTGTACTGCATAAAACAGCAGAAACTTTCAAGATAACCTAATATGTAGAAATCATAGTGAATGTAAAAGTGTAAAAAGTCTGTAATACTTAAATTTAATCGTCTTGCCTATCGACTATCGAAAAGTACTATGCGCGAAGGTGTCGCAAATGCTAGGATTTCGATGATAAATAGCGGTATTATCTAGTTGGTGGAAACTTTATCGCAGATTATGCTTGGTGAAACGAAATGCCGCAGCGTGCAGTATCTTTCGATCGGAATGGTTCCTCGGAGAATTCGTGTTTGGCTTTGAGCACCAACTATGAACTTAGTCGGGGCGCATCGATGGCGACTTTGAAACATTAATCAGACGTACCTCGAAACATTAATCATTTAATGGAAGCGGAACAGCATAACTCGGTTTCGATCCTCGAAATTCCACTCTAGGGACTAGATCGAGATAATCTTAGGACTCGCGGGCATTTTTAACGTTAACTGACGAACTATTATTTGCATTACAATTTTAGAAGTTAAAATATATATATAGTTAGTTAAAATACATGAAATCAAATAGTTCAAACAAATTAATTCAATGAAGAATATAAAGATAGTAAACTGATAAAAGAAATAAAAAAAGGAGAACTATCGTGAATTGTTGACAAAAAAAAGTTTTATAGATTATACAACGAGATTTTAGTATATATTATTAATCTTATTCAAATTATTAAATATATATTATAGATGTTATTATAATTATTTAAATATTATTTATACAATTTATAGAATAAATATCCATATTTACATTTATATTATTTATATTTATGTTTAGATATTAAAGATGTTATTTCTACTAATTTCTAAATATACTGATAAAACTTTTTCTATATGACTCGCAAAAGTATTTGAATTTATAAAAACATTTTCTGAATATATTATATGTGTTATACAAAACGTTTTGAAGTTTCACTAACACTATAATTACACGTGATTGATATTATTGCATTGGTACAGTTTCAAAGAAAACTGAAATTGTGTAGACATACAAGATTTCATTACACACATATGGAAAACCCGTGCAAAACTGTACATTTAAGGTTTTAAACCTTAGCGAAAAATAGTAATGTTCTGTATAAACACTGCTTTTTAAATTTGTCTCAGAGTTTACGATCATTTACAGTTAGTCACCAGTGCCTATTTATCGAATCTTGCGTCTGACTTACCAAAGAAAGTAAAAACGCCCATTAACGTCATAAAATTATTTATGTTTATATATTAATATAATTATTATTGGTGTATTTCTAAAAGAAATTTAGAAATCTAAAACATTTCACTCACAAAAATCGTGGGGCAACGTTACGCCAAAAATTACAAAATGCTAAGGAGATTGCAGGATATGTATCTTAACGAGTCAAATGAATACGTAAGTTCGTGTCATAGTGCTACTATAATACGTTTTTACTATAATATTTTATATTTAATGGGTGTAGTATGTAGACTTAAGAGACTGACTGTATATCATCTTCTTGAGATGAATGAACTTATACAAGTCAATAATTTATTTCTTGAGAACTGAATATTAATCGTGTACTAATATAATGAGAATGTACTGCAAATTTTTATGCAAATTCATATTTTCGAGAATATAATTAAAAATGAATAATCTGAATAAGAAATTGTTCTGCCTACCAAGTATTATTTAAAAAACATTATACTTGAAATGTTTTATAACAATAACAATGACAATGACAATTTATTAATTTCAGGCTTCTCGGCCATGAAATGGATTTGATTCGCACTTGAGTTTCTAACCTCCACACATATATCCACTACGTCTCTATCCCTTCTCTATCCCCCCTTCCTCTTCTACGTAATTTACATATTTTTTCTTATTATGAGCGTTCTCTGCAATTTTGTGCTTTTAAATTTCCTACAGATGGATAAAAAATTCGTATTATAGTAATGAAATTGGAAAATTAATAAAATGTAGAATCGATCAGTTTGGCTCCTTAGAAGCTCTTATACAGTCTTGCAAGAGAAATTTAGTCGACAAGGCGGATGATCGTAAAGCGCGGCGCGTCTTTTGAAACAGCGGTTTCGCTGTCTCCTCGGGGAAGGGCATGCGATTCGCGAAGAGGGACGAATGAAGAAAATTTGCAAGAAAAGATAGTTACGGCGCAGTCCGGTCACGGAACGTTGACCCACACTGGTCGAAGAAACTCGGATACGTTCCTCGACCGCAGCTACACGGGCTCTTTTTCTTTTCTTTCCTGTAGAAACCCGGCAAGAAGCTAAACGCTTCTCTAACTCTAAGCGCTCCTCCATGCTCCACAGAACGCGCATCCTTCTATTTCTACTGGTTTATTGGATGCCGGACGCGGACGGCCAGGAGTCTTGCTCCTTTTTCGCTTTGTTCGCCTCTCGACACAGCCTCTCTAAACGGACCAGAGAAAAAGAACATACTATCTGTCCGTTGAATTGAACGATTTTTGTGGAATTACTATTATGTATTATTATTAGCAAATGATAAGCTTATTGTCTTCCCATTTCATACCATATTTACGTTCCTCTTCGAAAAACTCTCTATTATTTCTTATGTCTTTCATCAGCCTCTTAGTACAGGTACTAGTCACCGCTAATTTATGAATTAACGGTAGCTATTTTTTAAACAAATAACGATATATTACTATTTAATGAGACACATACGAATAGTAAAGAATATGCATTCAGTGGTTTTAAAGAAATTGTATCAACGACTACAAATGAATCAAACACATACCGTCGGCTTAAAACGGTCGTTAGATTTCATTCAAAGTCAACGATACAAATTTCTTCAAGTCACACAAGCCTGTAATTGGAATCAATACACATAGACAACACACATAACATTCAAAGGCATACACATTTTTTTATAATGTATATAACATATTTATTATATATACTGCTATATAGTAGTAAGTACAAAATTTAATGAAGTTAAAGACGATTCTCAAAATCTTTTTAAAGAAATAAAGAATGTTAATATATTTGGTAATTGTACTAAAGAATTAAATAAATCAAGATGTTTTTCTCAGAAACTGAATTTACTTTAGACGAACACCGCGGGTGATTCATCAAAAAACGCCGCTTTCATCCTCGTTTAATCCACAATGTTCCTCCAAAGTGAACACTGAACAGAACAGAGCCGAGCTCTACTTTGGATGAACAGAATGGATAATACACTCGTAGCGAAACGGCACTAGCAAGAAATATAAGTGTGTACTGAATGCATATTTCGACGACCAGTTCGCATTTCTACATATTTCATACTTATATCGTACGAAATGAATATGGAAACGAATACGGGTAAACCAGAATTTATTTTTTTGCAAATGGACGAATATAATTATTATCGATATTTGCTAAAACATCGCAAGTTAATTTGCCATGTTATTTTAAATACAAAATATCTAAAAAGCAGTCCATTACTTTTGATACGCTGCAAATGACTTGTAGTGTAATAAATTTTTACGTAAGATATAAGAGGTCTGTAGTGCTGTTCCCTATATGTGCAGTTATCTCTACCCTAATTGGATTAGGTCTATACGAAAACCTTAAAATGCAATTAGAAAACTCCCGAATACCTATTTAGATGTTTTATTTAAATACCCCTTATATTACGAAGGGGGAAGAGGTACAGAGAGTGAGAAAACTCAACTTTTTATATCGTAAAAATAGGATAACTTTGGAGAGAGCTGATATATTATAAAGCATTTGTATCTGAAACGATAAAATAAACATAACAAGCTTGTTGTTACTCTTAATACACCTACATTTAGAAAATGCTATATTATTCTTCGTTCATTTTATTTTTATGATTGTAAAATAATTTATTAATAATTTTCATTAATTACTTCTAATTTATTTTAATTCATTTTTTCGTGGGAATAATTTCATTGTAGTAGGTAGAAATATCAAGCTTGAGACGATGCGCCGGCGTTAGAGTTGTATTTGTTAATTTGAAAAAAATCAAAACCTTGATTTATTGGTGTTTTGAGTTTGGATATGTAGTCGACATAAATAAGTTTACAGAAAAATCGATAAATATACACAAGAAATATTAACAGAAAGCAACAATTTTTAATATATTATTTAAACAAATGGACTTTCTAAAAATCTATAAACCCGATCATATCTCACATTCAAAAGCACAAAATTCGTCAATCTGCACCATTCCTCTACCTTGAATAGTTTTCGAAGTAATCCAGGAAATGCGTTTTCGACTCCAACTTTAGAAGCTGTTTTCATCCAATAAATGTGCACGATTAACTTTGTAGCTACGTTATGTATCTGCAAAGTTTCATTAATATCGGTGTGTCACGTTTCAATGTTGTCCTTTGCCTTCATTTGAAGTATTCATCCAGTGAAGTGGTGTAAATATTCCGGGTTTCATTCTTCACTTTCACTGTGCAGGAATCATCCGCATTGATTCTCTAACGTGAAACAGCGTAAATTCGGCTTTACGTATTACAATCTTTTTTTAGGCTCATAGTTCGCGATAATTAAGCTTCAACATTATTATATTCAACATACTCAACGTATATTCATTAATCTAGCAATTATTAGCGACCACAATGGCTACAATGTCTCGGTAACTCTGTTTATCAGATGTTACAAAACGATATCTTTGTTACCTTTAATGATACGGGCAAAGGCACACGGAATAAATTGTTTCGATCGAAAAGATACATATTATAAGATAAAAGATTTTCTTTCATGGTCATATTTTTAGAGAACGTCGTATTTTTGAACGTCGTATCGATCGCAAACCTATCGATTATATAAATAATGTAAAATTAGTAAAAAAATATAAATCAATCTGTGTATTCTATGTTAAACGAAATATTGTATAGTCTATATGTATAAAACAATATATCGGAACAAAGTATCAATTAATCTATACATACAACCCATACAAATTGAAAGTATAAGCTTATCGCTATAACGTTAAAACGAAGCGTATTGATTATAACTAAATACAATTTATACAACAAAAAGGTTAATACTTTTAAATAAGGATATGTAACTAAAGGTCCAACTATCTCATTGACACTAGACAATTGACATTACACACAATGCTACATCTTAATAACATGATATCGCAAGATATCATTTTTACAATACTAAATAGTATATCACTTCGATATTAAATGACGAAAAGGTCAAAACCGATTTGTTCTATTCGTAAAATTCTTCACCTGTTATAAAGCTAAGATTTGTTAAGGTCAATTAGAATTCTTAATGATTCATGTAAAGAACGCAACATTCACTCCCGTCGATAGGTATATATTAGCACGTGCTGGTTTTATATAACATGTAGAAATTAATTTAAAGTATCAATGAAACAATGGATCAATCAGCGTATGTGTTCACGCAAAATTACAATCTAATATACATATGTATATGTAGTAAAAATTTATTAAAATTATTTACAAAAGACGCATTTATCATGTTAAGAAATTTATAGTGATGGGCTCAAGCACGTCGCAAGTAGCTTCAATTACTAACCAACAACATATACGTACATAAATTAGAATCCCCTATAAGCGTTTCAAAAAGAAAAAACGATAATTGTATGTATATATAGCTAATATTAAGGAAGAAGAATTTAAAGAAATAGTATTCGAAGTCTATGAAGTCGATCTGAAAAAGAATACAATATATTTTAATGTGAAATAGCTAAAGGTAAATAAAAACTGTTAAGTTCAAAAAAGTAATTACTTTGTTTCTGGTAATAAATATTGTATCACAAATTTGTAAGCTTACTAAATAATTATATCATTCAATTATTTTAAATTCCGTGGTACTTTGTCTAAACTAAATATTAAAGTCTATCAATTTAATTTGATTTTTGCTTCGAATATTTAAAGTTTATATATTATTCTACAAATAAAATACTCTTGACAATATTTATTAATTAATATTATATAATAAATTGATTTATAAAATTTTGTTGAAGTTTTGCAGAATCATCTGCAATTATATTGTTCTTCAAAGATTTTTTACGCTTTTCTACGATTTTCTAAGATTTTTATTTTATTTTATGTACTTCTTGTACGAAGGTGAACAAGAACATAAAAAGTCCCATAAGAAGATCAGACAAACGGAATCACATTTAAATTCAAGCATGCTTATTAAATTTTCGAGATACTTCTCCTCGAAAATGAGGACGCATGTGCAAAAAATTCTGCT
The DNA here is from genome assembly GCA_014737365.1 of Bombus soroeensis. Classification (NCBI taxonomy): domain Eukaryota; kingdom Metazoa; phylum Arthropoda; class Insecta; order Hymenoptera; family Apidae; genus Bombus; species Bombus soroeensis. The sequence goes on from JACXIL010000240.1 coordinate 1,675,577, forward strand.
GCTATCTTTTATCTTTGGGCAACCTGGAAGATGACCAAGCGTAAAATGTTGATCATATTAAATTTCCTTCAATTCGAACATTTTTAACGAAGAAAAATGCTTTGCAGAGAACTTTTTTACGGTAGAAAATTGATATCCATCAAACATTTACTTTTAGAATACAAAAAAGATTCAAAAATGAAACAAAGAATTTTTAAATACCTACCCTAACCTGGTATATTATAATTTTCATTATAGATTTAAGTATTTTGGTATACATATTATTAATTAATATTCAGTTTTGTATGTCTGAATTTCTTATATGAGCTTATATTTAAAAAATATCCCATGAAAATTTCTAAAAACATAAATTTAGTATTTGCTGGAGGACATTCTCCAGTTCACTTAAACGATGATAAGGAAAACGAAGAGAAACGAAATGAAGAAACTGTGACAATTCCATTAAAAAAATTGTTTAATTCCAAAGCCAAACAATTCTTAACAATTTTAAACTATGTTATTTTAATTTTAAACTAATTAAAGAATTTCAATGAACATATTTTTGATTAAATGTATGTTGTTCTAAAGAAACTATACATATACACTATCACTCTCAATTATTTAGCTAATCTGTAGCTAATATTAGTAAAATGCACAAATTAATGAGAAACTTATAGTCAAAAGCAGCATCGGAAATAATAAATTTTAATTATTTGTATAAAAATATAATGATAATATATTAAAATTTGAAACACGATTCATTAATATATCTAAAACGATTTCAAATATTTTATTTACCTCTTAACTAAATATCATTGAAATGTTGAAGACAATAACAATTTAAAGTTAGATCACTTAGTTTTGAAATTTTTAATTTAATTAAATTTTATTACTAATCTCTATCACGGAGAACGTAGAGTACAAAATAAAATTAAATATCTGAAATTTCAGTAATCCAGCATAAATTAGTATAGATAGTCATCTGCAGCACAACAATACTATTTGAAAGTTAAATAATGCTTAAAGCTTAGGACTAAATTAATAGGAACGTGTATTGAATCATATTAAAATTCTTTTGGTTAAGTATACCATGCTTTAAAGAAGCCGTTTAAAAATTATCAAACCTATATTAAAGCTATATGAGATATACTTAACTTAAACTTCGATAAAAAGTGAAGGGACACGATAAACGGCAAGAATGAAAAGAACCTCGAGCAGCTATATAACGTTGAAACATTATATCTGAAATAAATATCAAACTGGGTCCGCAATGAGGTAATTCGAGCAAATGATTCTCTAATTACCTAGAGCACGGTGCTAATTAAAACTTCAACAGTTGAAAACGAATTCCATTAACGCGAGCGTTTCCAGCGTCAACCAGGATAAAATCATCGAACGTTTCGCTCGAATTTACGCGTTATACTTGTGTATACGGGTGCACGAAAGGTGCACGACGTAAACGACAGGAAATGATTTTATGGCAAGTTCGGTGGAAACTTTCACGCGGCGAGCGAGAGGTAGCGAGTGAGAACGCGAAAGATCAGGTAGCAAGCCGTTTAAACACGAGCGCGGCTGTGCATCGCCTCGGGCCGTATTTAAACAGATAAATCGTGAACCCACCAGATCTTTACCGGTAGCCGGTGAAACCTCTTATACAATGTGTTTTATTCTTGTTAAGATCAGAGAAAACGAGTATTGGATGTAATATATATATAACATATTTTATTATATTATATAATTATCCTGTATTATAATATTGAGTTGACAACTAAGTGATTGTGGATTTTGTCATTAGGATTTGGTCATTAGGTGGTAATGATAAAATCCGCAATCACTTAGTTGCCAACCCAATACAAATATATATATATGTGTATAGATATTCGTATACGATTGTGATTGATAAATCTTTACGAACAGCTTTTTCATTATATATATTCGTCTTTTATTTATCACCGATTTTGATGATTTCAAAATATATTGTCAAGGTTTACATTCCGAGTATGTAATTCTTTCTTACACATGCATATTACCGCTGCGGCGCGTTGCTTAGCTTTAGTTCTCAATTTATAAATTATAAAGCAATTTATGTTTAATACGCCATGTGTTACATAACAATCTACTCAAAAAAATTTCTGTTCTACAAACAATTTTTCAGTAACAATAAGTATATTTGTTACATTTTTTACCTATTGCAGATAAAAGTAATCAAAATAAAGTGCAACATTCCATTTATCAATTGCTTCATCGAAAATTACTTCACGCTAATTGTTTCGATAGTTCGCGGAGAGACGCGTTCAAAGATATCGCGTCAACGAGAGTCGTAAATTCTCGTTACGATTAAATAACCGACGCCACGAACTGATCGATCCCCTATTTCTTTTATGATAATAGAGGTGGTTAATTGATGGTAGACTGGATTCACACGTATAAATGTGGTTTATTCAAACAACTCAACTACAGTCTTGACGAGGCAGAATAAGCGAGGTAAGAGTACAAGACGACTCTTCGAACACCGGTGTTAGACTGACTTTCCGCGAATATGATGCTAAGGAGGAAACCTAGCGATAGGTGTGTCCAAGGAAACGAAAAAAGCCGATTTGTTAAAGGCAAGTTTTCGTTGGTAGTAAGGGAATAGGTTTTATTGGTGACAATAAAAAGACCATTTCCGGTGTCAACACGTGTTAGACAGACGGCAAATGAGGTTAGAATTGGCAAGTGATTGTTTTTGGTCTGAAGGACCTTAGGGGTGTATAGGCCAAGGTTTATAATAGATCCTTGAGGCTATTGAGAGACCGTGCATCTGGTTGCTATTTCTCCCGCGGTGAGTGACCTGGTCCAGGTAGAAAGTCGCCAGACGTAACACTAATAGTGTCGATATTGTAGCCTAACCTATGATCCATTAACGTATTTTTCTTCTTTCTTTATATTAAAAATAATTATTATCAATGAATTAGGTTTAGATTGGGCTCTACGTATGAAAATGTGGTCGCCGCTCTCTGATGATAACCTATATCAGAATGTAATTAAATGTAGTGTAATCGTAATCTCTTCGCTCGAGCTTTTTGCAAATATCTCGGAATTTAGTATTAAGAATTAGTATTAAAGATTATTAGTATTGAGGAACTTAGTATTAAGGATTATTTTTAAGGTGTGCCCTATTCTGAGTAATTACCGAAAAGATTTTAAGTTCTTTAGATGTTTGCAACAAGCGAAGAAAGTTAATTTAAATATCAAGATATGTAGTACTTTTCTGAACTGTTATATTATATAGATTAGATATTTCAAAAAATTGATAGAAATGTAAAAGATGAATATTAAAGTTTCGCTTTCGTTTCGTTCTGGAAAGAGGGGATTAAATATTTAGAAAATGGAGAGAAGAGATCAAGTAGTTACCAGCTGAATCTAACTAGGACACTTCAAGATCATTCACTCATATCTCTTATCAAAAGACTTATCCTGCAATGCGAAGAGTGCAATACACAAACGAAAATAGACCACCTGATCCTGAGCTGCCCAAAATGTGCAGTACATTCCGACAGACACACGCATTGGTACCCTTACTCACAGATAACTTAGAAGATGGAAAAAGGCACGATCTCTTGAGATATACCTACGTAAAAAGCTAGGCTTGTCAATAGAATAATATAATGTGAAATACCATAATATACAACGCACCCGCTTCCCGTGGTGTCGCTAATAATCACGTAATTGATGTGACCTAAAATTTGAAATCTTAATTAAAGAGAAATATGAATATTTATGTTTTACATACTTCTACTTTGAAAGTAGATATTTTTAGAAAACTTGTGTACTAATAAGTGACAATGGAAAAGGAGATATTAAATCAACGTGTTATTTTATTAATAATATTTATAGTTACAATGATACTACAAGGTGTAACGACCGTTTGTTTTTACGAGTCACGACTAAGTTGCATTTGCATGTTGAAATCGTCTCCTGTCAACTCTGATCGATAAAAAAAAAAAAATTGCTTTGCGATCGACCGGTCGATCGCGCTCGACTTGTTGGCCATTTCTGCTATAAAAAATAAGAATATTCAAATATTATTATCTGGAACCTTTTCTGGAAAGTTCCCCTTTGAGATTAGGATATTTCAAAAATTCGAAACAAGTAAAATATAAAAAAGTATTAAAATATTTGTAGAAAATACTCTTTCCAAAAAGGAGATATGTTCCTATTTGAAAAAAGCAAATAAAATGAAAAATTAAGAGAAAAATTTTAAAGAACTAATTGATATTTGATTTTCATTATTATTTAGAGACTGAATATTTTGAAGAGGGAAAGAAATACAAAAGTAATTATGTTCTATATTTTTTACTCATTTTCACAAGAACAACTTACTGTTAATTATTATTCACTTCTATCCAGTCCGTATGTTCGACAACTTTTCAAATTCGATTTTCGCAAAAACAAAGCTTCCAATATAATTTTATTATTCTTGATTTTCACCTTACTTTCTGTCACAGAATTCTCTTCTAATTTCGCGCGTTCCATGAATTATGAATCACGATGTATATCATAATCATTTAAAACTTTGAGGTATATATTCAACAATAACGAAATTGTAAAACTTGGAACACGTTTGTACTTAAAACTTTGAAACATTCAATTTTGAATACAGAATAGAAATCTCGAAATTCTTGACTAAAATTCTCTAGACTCACCCAGTGAATTATGGTATTTAAGGTCGGTTACATACCGGATGCAGTAGACAAACTTCGCAACGAACACCAGTGTCTAAACCTGTTAACCATTGCGTCATCAGCTTCTGTTCAGTGAAAAAGTTAGAGTACCCAGAAAACTCGTTTTCAATACGCTGATAATAATGACTCAAGACTAAGACATTACGCTTTGCTGTGATACAGATACCTAGGTCAAGAATTGTTGAAAGTTTAAAAGAGCACTTACAACGTCATATTTATTAATACATACAGCCTTTTCTGTACAATATAATTTAAATATTTCATATACTATTTATATAATACATATAAGAAATTATACATTTCACATAACATTTCATAACAAAGTAGTATATTACGATTAGGAATTAAATATGAAGTTGAAAGAGTTCAAGGTGTATTTATAGATACTTATAATTAGACTGCGAATATTTATGCACGAAAAATGTGTGAAATATATCGAATATTATCTACAATACAATATTTAACAATAGATTTTTTAAAACACTTTTGCAATTATTCTGGTATGTATAGTTTATGTTATAGCAAATTACAAGCACTCTGGTCAAATTTTCGGTTGTTAACCGATGTTGTTTTGTACGTAAAATATAATGCCCATCTGCCTTTTTAAATATATTTCTTTTTAGTCAAAAAATTTTCCCATTTGTTTGCCCCCGTTTCTTCTAATTCGAAATCCGACTACGTCTTGCGTTTAACCAATCATTCAAAATTGCAGTACACGAATTGCCTTTCTATGTTGTTCTATATTTGATGTTGATTACATATTACAGTTATTTGCACTTTACGTGGTTACGGGATAAGCTATCAATTTCACATAAGTATATACCTAATATGCAATACGCTGTTGCATATATTCTTAAACATAAATATGCAAAACATATGCATTATGCAAAGAATGCGAAATAAAAGACCCATTTCTCTAATTTTCTAGTCACATGATGAACTTATAGAAAAATTCCGTCTCCTCCAACTACGATGATCTTCGAGTATGATATAGAAATCAATCATTTTGAACAACTGTTTGTTATATAGATAATTATCAGTCTCGGTCAGTTTTGACTATAACTGTGCGTCCGTGGTAACGTATACGTCAGTATTGGTTTCCAGCCAAGGTTGCAAAAAAATATCTGTTATAACTCATAACTCAAGCGAATACATATCATTAATGTATTGAGTCTAGATTTGGGTTTGATTTTTCATCCAGCCTACGTGAGACGACTGGCAACGCTTACGTGAAATAATAACGATTATTCTATTTTGTAAAACAGTATCAATTATTCATTCGCCTATTATTTTTATAATTAATTTATTATTATTTCATAGGAGCGTTTCCGGCCGCTTTACAGCGACGGAATTAAAAATTCCAACCAAAATCCAATACATTGAAGATATTCATTTTTAACAATTACAGTAGACATTTCTTGCAGCTTTGCATATGCACGTTGTGCACAAAGCCTTTAAGCTCATTCGACCCTCGTTTGTAAACAGAAGAATAGCTGCCAGTGGCCAGGCGACCCAATGCTGGCGCATACCCTGCCACAAGCACTCAACTATGGGCAGAATTCACTGTAGTGGTACCGGGAGATTATTGGGAAGATTTCTGAAACTAACACCGACCGGCAGTTATATGTATAGGAAAAAATTGTTCAAAATATTGATTTTCACATAGCATAATCATATTCGATATCTTCAAATATTAACATATTAAAGAATCATCGAAATCGAAGAGGACGGGACTGTACCAGTTCACCAGAAATTTCTATGTACTTAAGTTTTATTTCTCCATTTACATTCTATAAAAATACATTGTGTCCGTAAAACTAAAATATGTAACTGACTGATTTTCATTATTAATAGCTTTTAAACAAAATAAAAAGCAACAGACAGTCATTTAATACAAGTCATTTATTACTACTTGGAAATTATGTATAGAATTTAATATCAGAAGGATATGCCTCCAGACGCTATAGAAAGTCAAGCACTCTTGATCGCATTTTTCATTACGTTTTCACATGTTTTAGAAGACATATTATTCGTTATCGCTTCTTGAATAGCATCTTTTAGATATTGTGTTTGGTTTATTGACATACACTGTACTTAAAAAAAGCTCCATAAAATGTCTCAACTCCATTTGAACTATATAATACTTCATGATTATTTGGCCATGTAGCCATAAAACAATTACTAAAGCGAAACAAAAGACGCGCCATTGTGCATCAGAAGGGCAAAACTTTGAAATTAGTTATATTATTGTCCACCCTGTATATAACACATATAACATCCGCAATCTATTTATTAATATAACAAATACAAAAAAATTAGAACGTAAAAGTAATGAAATGTAAGAAGCACTAAGGGCGGAATATACAGTAATCCCGTTTACAGCACGTTCTATAAACTCGGAAGATGATGAACTCGCGTGATTTTGCTTTTACGTTCGTCTGTGGTGACGATTGTACAATGAATGCCGGGTACACTCGGAGCCGCGCAGATCAGAGCCCGTGATCTAGCGAGGGAGAGAGGCATAGCTTTCGGCACTTTTACGTGGCTTCGCTACCTGTTCCTAGAATCTAGGCAATCGCAATCGCAAATCGTCGGGACCGCTGGCCCGCACATCATGCGGATGAGCATTAATTTATAGCGTCTTTAAGTGTTGACGCCTGCTTTTCCATAGCCGAAAGTGACGAAGGGCAGGGTGATCGGCCCAACCGTTAGAACTTAGCATTTTCTTACATTCGGCCAACCTGACTATGAGTCCGTCCTCGGACTTGCTATCTGCAAAAAAAACAATCATCAGTTCAAGTCTACGGGAACTCCCGATACTATAAGTAATAGGTCCTTTCTGCATGGTAACGCGATGACTGTGGTGCGAGGCCAGCTTTAGTCGATCAGTCGATGCAGGTAACCGAGTCCATCCGTGATCTGATATACCGCTGCCGTGGTTCCTCGCAAACGTCCTTCGATGGCTTACTTCACTTACTTCTCCCTACAGGTGTATCCCATGTTCGTGGTCCATCTCCCTCCCGATTATGTTCCAAAATCGGTTATAACTGCATCTTGTTCTAAGCTGATAACCGGAGTCAGCCGTATTCATCCTCGGTTACGCTCCAAGACGGACCGCGTCTGCATCGTCCAATCGAACACGCACTAAAGAGCTTTCCCGGTTGCGTCCCCAGGACGAACCGCGTCCGTCCTGCAACTGGGTGCAGCACGTTTCTTTCCCATTGTACTCGCGGGACGGGCCCGCCCGCCTCGTACAACCGGGGGCATATCAAAGGCCTTCCCCGATTGTATTCCTAGAACGGGCCGCGTTCACCCTGCAGCCGTGCAGCGCCTTTCTTCTGGGTCTTCGGTAGATGTCCCTTCCTCCCTTCTCGGTTATCGCCGGCCGTTCCGCCCCCTTTCAACGGTCTCCGTCGATGGCCCTCGGACGTGGCCTTGATCCTCCCTACGTTGTCGGCACTGGGCGATCCCGCGTTACCCGCCCTCGCGAGGCATGTCGCCGAGGGTGTTCATAAATGCATATAACACGTTGGGGCCATCACACTGCGCCAAGCGCACGGTGCGAGCAACAGCGTCGTCCGGTATGCCATCGATCACCATAGCCACCTGATATTTATCGGGTATATCGATGTCCAATTTCCGCAATTTACATAGCTTCTGGAAACAATAATCTCGTAAGTCCTGCCTAGGCCGTGCTTCATACGACGCTGCCTCCTTGAATAGACGCCTAAGTGGCATCGTCTTCCGGACCTAGGCCACCAGCAGTATTCGCGATTCGTTGGCGGGTGTCGTACGACTACCTGCGTTGCCCCGCAGTCGCGCGACGATCAACCGCATCACCATCAAATCGTCCCAACCATACCGTTTGGCAAGTTTGTCCACATGACGAATCCATTGTTCAATCACGACTTCGTCTTTCATGGGGTCGGATACAGGAATTAACGATTCGTGGCCGAGTCGGGTATGCATCGGCGTGCGCGCCTATGAGTGTGAGCGTTTGGCTCAGGTCTACGAGCATTCGCTCCAAGCGGTCTAAATCGACCGTCGTTGGTCAGGGTCCTACGACACCCTTGCGGTGAGCGTAAACGCGAACGCGCGGGCGATCGAGAATGCTGGCGCGAACGGGGGATCTCCTCCACCAATCGTTCCAGCTGTTTCAACCGCACTGCTCGGTCTACGTTTTTCACGTTTCCCGCGTTCCCGTTTCCGGCGAGACATACGGGGAAGAATCATGTTGCCTCCTCGAGCTCGCAACGGACGCACCACGAAGTACCGGTCTACTCGATTCTTCCTTTCCTTCCTATTCCCTCTTCTCTTTCCTTTTTTTTTTTTTTACACTCCGCACTGCATGCGTTCACTGTGAAATGTTTCGCACTATAGCACGTGGACGAATCTCACTTCTGATACGTAAGAAGCACTAAAAGCAAATTCATGGTAGTCCTGTTTGCAGCACATTTTGTAAACCCGGAAAATGAAGAACTCGCGTTTTGCTTTTACGTTCGTCCGTGGTGACGATTGTACAATGAATGCAGAGTACCTTCGATGTTGCAGCCGTGCAGAAAGTCAGAGCCCGCTAGCCTATGTTCTAGCGAGGGAGAGGGCATAGCTTTCGATAGTCTCACGTGGTTTCGCTGTCTCTTCTTAGAACTCAGGCAATCACAATCGCAACACGCCGGGTCCGTTGACCCACACACCTTAATTTATAACGCCCTTAGGTGTTGACGCTTGCTTTTCCAAACGCCTGTCTCGCCGGGCGTTCGAACTTCGCATTTTCTTATAGAAATGCCAAGCAAAATAGATTAGGTTTAGATTATGTTTCATTCTTTGTGCGAATCCTATAATATGCGCCCTATAATATTTATATATAAAAAATGATATGTATATAGAAAATATATGTATACCCATGTATAAAGATATGAGGTGGATAGGTCGTGATAGGTGCGGAAGAAACACTTGAGTATATTTAACAATATAACTTTATTAACATATACTTTTATGTACACTTTCGTAGCACTCGCGATTGCTATTAGCGGTTCGCAATTCGCGATTAGAAGTTCGACTTCTTTTGAAGCGTTTCCATGCACGATACAAGTTCGGATGATGATTGCTAAGATGTCGAGAAACTCGGATCGACTATCGACTCTGACGTTTACGGATTCGGTCTAACGACTGTTGTGTAACGACGATGTCTGACGATGATGAACTTTCCGTCACGATGATGCTGCGGAGGAAAACTATAGTAGGGTGTGTCTAAGGATACGAGATCATCGGATTCGTCAAGGAAAGCCTTCGTTCGGAAAATGAGGGAAATGGACGTTGCTGTTAATTGATTAATTTCTATGTTGGTGGTTGAAGAAGGATACTAACCGCCCTTGAGAGAAGGTTGCTAGCGGGTGGCATGGTACATGAAAAAAGCAGATTTCTCCTATCTTCCCGTAGGGTGTGATAGATTTAGGGCCTGTTAAGAGAAAGACTATTTGTCTGTTTGGAGGACCTTAGCTAAATAAATCCTAAGATTTGTAGCGACCTCCTAAGATTTGTCCCTCTTGTGAGGGATGTATCGACATCTGGCAATCATCTTACCGAAGAATGGGGTCTTTGTGTAGCGAGCCACGGGACAGAAACCGTTGGAAAGTTTACTGTCGATTGCCGCTACAGATATATGTACATATACTACTATGTATACCTTAATACAAAGAATGCATAATTCAACATTGCAAATATCGTGCGATAAGTTATTAAGGGATCAGCATAGTGCATCCTCTCGATTGATATCACAAATATCCAAACACGTAACGTGTAAACAAGCAGCGCCTGTTGCATTCTTAATCCCTTCAACGATAAGACTCTCGTCGCGCAAGAAGTTTCAAACGCCCAATAGATGCTGACGCAGAGACCCGCAAGCATACGTCTTGCCAATTATCTGGTATCACGGGCGGGTAACATCTGTAGGAGCATATTCATTCAACGAAGCTCAGGAGAACTGTCATCGTGTGCCTTAATATACAGGCTCAGATACTATATACACTATATACACTATATACACAGGCTCAGAAAAATATTTGAATATTTATAGATATCGTTTATGAACATATCGTGTGTATTGCATGAAATATTTTGAAAATTCCTTAGCAGATTTGTGAGACTTTCATAGTTACATATATATATAAATATTGGCAAAGTTCGAAACAAATTTGAAAATATATATAGAATGTATAACTATATGTAGTGATCCAAATAATGTTAGATTCACCTTAGTATTGTAACATACGTAAAAGTAACATGTTTTCTGTAGTATTTCTGACTTTACCTGTCATAATTAGTTCTTTTAATACAAAACGTAGTTTAGTTGAACAGTATAATTTTTATTAATGTTCATGACAAATCTATACAAAAAAATAATGTGTGAAATAAACATAGATTCACTCTATATTTTTCTAATAAAAATTCAACAAGTGTTTAAAAAGATAATAGAAAATATACATAATGATGTTAGTATCCACAAACAAAAAGACCTTTTTATTAGTCTTTCTTTATACTTAAATTAAAGGAGTAAAAGTACGGTAAAAGTACAGTTCTTTTGATATATTAAATTCTTTTTACCTCTAAAAATATTCGAGCGTTCTTTAAAAGTCAAGGATATTCTTATATATAAAAAAAAATCCCTTCCTATTTGTAAAATAATATGCATGTAATTCAAAAACAAAATTCTGTATATATTCTAAATATAGTCTTATGGAGGTTTTCGAATTATAATTAGTTCAGACTAATTATCACGTTTCGAGTGTGCACAATGCGCATACGTATATAAAAATGTATTTTCGTCCAATTATTAAAAATTTCATTATTGATTTCCCAATATTGAAGATCACACGAAGAAAACATAATAAAAGTCTATTTTATTTGGTTCCTAATTTTTAACGAGGATATACGCGTGATATATATATACATATTCTGCTTTATGGGTGATCCGGTTAATCCACTCAAGAAAGTCGTTTATGGCGGTATAGTTGCCTATGAATCATAGTCGGGAGAATCGGTTCCCGCATATTCCCGCTAGCAACCGTTCGTTTCTGAATGGTCATCAAGCGATTCTCCGAGTCCTTTGTGTCACACGATACCTTTGTAACGGGAATAGCTGGAAATCATTTTGCGCGTTGTAAACGCTGACGAAGCCCGAGCTAATGTTTGGAAACTAGTCTCTTCACGTGCTTTAGTGTCGCCACTGTCACTACACAGGATAGTTTTTGCCGACAGTTTCGTCTTTCTGGAGAACTGCATTGGCGGATCAGTTAGTAGAAAAAGTTAAATCACTGTTTCTTTGTGGAACTTTTGTGTAAGCTTTTATTGGATAAAAAATTGCAGAATTACAAGTTACAAATTATTAGTATCGATGAATATTTCATAACTAATTACATGACACTAGCAAGTTTGGTAATAACGTAAATGAAATTTTAGAGAAATAAATGATAATTATCGATATCTCAACCACCTCACCTTTTTCGATGATTTTTGAATATGTTGTAGGAATCAACATTTTAAACAACTTTTTACTTTATATGTTATTGCTGGACTGTTTTAGTTTTCGAGATATTTGCAAAAGAACTGTCGATACCACCACAGTGAATTCTGCCTATCGATGAGGTGCTTGATATACCGATAATAATTACCGTCAGCTATTTTCGTAACTGTGACACGAATCCCAAAAGGATATTTATAAAATATCTCTAAAAAATGGTAAGTCAAAACGATCAATTATTTTATAATATTCCATAATAGTAAAATTCAAAGGTATAAATGCCGAGAACATGTATAATCTGCATATATCTAGCATATTAAAATAGAATATGTAAATAAATAAGTAAAAATCCACACCAATAATTTATATCTAATTAAATTTTTTAACAATTTAATTACCACAAAAATTTCAAGTTTTTCTTTCGTTTACAAAATTTCTTGTTCCATGTCAATACCAAAATTCGCCTATTTTTTAATATTATCTTTTATAAGTGCAAAACTTGTAAAACATAACTTGCAACATAATATGCGAAAATGAACTTTGAAGTATTCAATGTAAAATATTTTTATTTTATATTTGGACTGCAGTTTTTTCTCCGTTTATGAGATATTCCAATCAAGAATAGGCACATGTAATATTCAAAAATATGAAAAATTAAGTTAAAATTATTTACTACAATACCCAGTAGGTGAACTGAATTTCTATGTAGGTTCTATTTTTTTAATTGTCCTTTAAAAATAAAAATTTGTAAATAATAAATAATAAATATCCGCAGTCTAGTTGTAATATTTATGGCACAAGTGCATAAATGCTCACAATCTATTTATAATTTCTTAATTTTCCACAAGAATTTCACTAAATTATATACAATTATCATTTTTATAATTATGTATTGATTATAATGATTACATACATTTATAATTATACATATATTGTAAACATTTCAAGAATCTGCACCCTTTCGAACGTGAATCTCATAATCGAACAAATAAAGCGACTCGATAACATAAACATTTTCACGTCATGAGTTTTATAATCCCGTAGAAGAAGATGCAATATTCGTCTCCGATATAACACGTATTCTGTTGCGTTGCACCTCCCTTGAAGACGTAGGAAACAGACAGACAGAGGTGGCAAGGCGAGCAAAATGTGAGAGAGAGAAAGAGAGAGAGAGATAGGATGAGAGACCACGAATGCGGTATGGAACAAGGTTGTGTAGAGGGTGGAGAGAAGGTAGTGTCCAGTTATTGACCGGTGGCGGAAGGAGAGTGTCTCAACCGACTGCGACGCTTTCTCTCGCAATTCTGAAACCGTCCTGATCCGCGAGCCAAACAAACGAACGCTTCTGCCAGGGTTGTTTTGTCTACGAAATGCGCAAATTTGTGGATCTATTTGAATAATTTTCAATTGAAAATGTAGTCGACGATTGAGAAGATTCTTCTTAATGTACGTATATGTATGTAGATTTTCAATTAACAGACTCAAAAATTCTAGTGGAATAAATGAAAATTTGGAGAATTTGAATTTAGTCACGCACGTATTTTGATTATTAAAAGTATTGTCCTTTTGATTTTGTAATTACAGCAGCTACAAAATTTATTTATACATACTCTTAATTTCCAATGACGCATTTATCAGGTTCTATACATTTCATATTTATAATATTAAATTTGTGTAATCATATGAAAGTATTAGAATTATATTATTTAGTGTGTTAGTGATTAAGTTATAACTCAACCGCGATATTTTAATGGAAATTTCCATTTTTATGAACACAACTATATTATAACGAGTACCGTAATAATACGGTACCCTAATGCATTATTTTAACCAGTCCAGATACGAAAAATCCACGTTTACACTTTAAAAATAACATAAATATGATTACGCTTTAAAACTAGTATCAACATTTTTACACGATAAAAATGAATTCATCGTTAATTTATGCGCTTTGATCAAATTCAAATTCTATTACTGCAAATCCAAAAAATCCTGAGCAGCTGTCAAAAAAGTCATTATTCTCATAATATAAAATCCTACTAAAATATTCGATAATGTATAATACACATAAAAGACTGCCGTCAAACGAGAGAAAAGATCGGTCAAGCTACGAGAGGAAGAATTTTCGAGAGTTAAAAAGATTCGGAAGCAGTGTTCCGGCCGGCAATTTCGATCGGTCTTTCATCTTTTCCGAGGCTATGGCCAGTCCCCCAGGGTCTTCGTTCTGTTGTAAGGACGTCCATTCTACTCTTTTTGGTGCGGGACAACGATCGCTAGGACCACTCTCTCTTCCTTTCTTGATATCCGATCCAATAATCCGATGCCGAGACGTCGTTGAAGCGTGAAATTATGGGCATTGACACGGCACGGTGGATTCTCCTCTTGGGGATTATCCCGCGACGTTGAGGTTGAAAAGACGCGAAACAAGTCGCAAAGAGATGAAACTCACTCGCTGCAAGAGGATCTCTATACACCCAGCACAAGATTTTGACGAACGACTTTTTCCTACGTTCAACAATTTTTACACCCTTCTTGAGAATTTAACATTTGCCATTGGTAGCTTCTATAAATATATATGCGTATTATGTCAGCAGTGTAATGAGACACAACTGTTATCATTATATTGGTAAAATTTTGAAACCAATCTAAACATAAATAAAGCAATTACGAAATATTTATTGCAAACACATATTTAATACAAAATTGTTGTACGGTGTGGACAGATATTTTAGGCATACAATAAGTGTTAAATATGATCCTACTGAATACATATTGAAGTTTATGCATATAATGAATAATCGACTGTTTAAATATTTTTACCATCTCTGCAAAATACATATATATTTATACTAAAAACAAAGTCATTGTAGTTTAATTCATCTACAATGTCGTAATTAATATATATAACAGAATAAGTAAATGATATATTCGTACGTGCAATAAATATTACCACTACTTTTGTTTAGAATACTGTACATTTTTCTATTAATTGTTGTTTCTAAAATTTCAATGAAGGTTTATTTCACTTACATTTGTTATAACTTTTACTTACTTTTCTTGCTTCTGTAACTACATATTTCTAGATGCCTGGGGGTTACTGTTTCTTCTAAGAAAAATATTGTATGCTTACAATGTAAAACATTTAATTTCACATCATTAATTTGGTTTTATAGTATTATAGATCAGTATTATATTACAAAAATTACCTTCCTTGAATGATTGTAACATAATGACATTTCAGACGACACCATTGTCTCGATTTTATGTTTCAATAATCTTGACAAAATTCACGTGATTGTTAAGTTTGAACATACTTTTCTCAGTGACAAAAGATTCATCTTGCAAACAAGTTTACTTTTTTCAGATCAAATTTCAAGTATAACTTTGTTTTTAACCATTAAAATATTTATATAATTTTGGTGCTCATGTTTACTTACTTCATGATATTTTGATAATAACTAATTAAGAGTAATAATTAGTAAATGTCAATGGAGTTATTTAATTTTAATGACTATTTACATTATTGTACTCTATATGAACCTTCGATTGTGCTTGAATTTTATCCAGGATATATGTAATTCGTGTTTGTCTCGTTTTAATCATAATTCGTTCCACATGAGCACTGCAAAATAACTTTCGTATATATTTATATAAAATAATTTGTATTAATTAAGTTTAGTAGGATGAAACACTGTAAATATAATTTTGCTTGTTACAAAAGTAAACTTCATTTTCACATTCGTTATTACAATATATACCTAGTCGTGAATATTATATAAACAATAACATTTTACTACAAACATGACTATAATGGAAGCGCAATGAAATTGATGAATAACTATTCTTTTGTTTTACATAGAATTAATAAAATTTATTTAATAAATTTAATATATCGCGATAAATGTTCTACTAAAAGATTCAGTTTTCATATTAAGTTTCTGCTAAATTAATATTATTATACTGTGACATGAAATATTTCCAAAACTGTTGATAAACAGATGTAAGAAAAAACGAATATATATCTGAAATCTATAAACAAAAGTTAATTTTAGTTGTTAGAAGTTTTTGTATAACATATAAAAGAAATTTCTTTTTATTACTTATTTAAACTTTATAAATTATAAGTGCATGTATTCTAGGAAAAGAGGGGGGAAATTAATTTTTTTTAATTCGTTTGAATTTACGTTCATTTTACTCAAACCACTCATTTTTAACTTTACTCAAGTATATTTTCCGGGAGACTATCTGCTATATTCTTAAAATTCCCACGACCTACTTCCTTACAATTAAAGCCGTTGTCCCGGCAATTCTACTAAAGCATCAAAATCATTTCACCAAGAAATCCTCAACTTTCATCTAAACTTCCGCCAACTCCAAACACAGTAATGTTCGTACTTTAGTATACTCCAAATACCTAAACATTATCTTATTCCAAATTAAATAATTAATTATCCTAATTACCGAAAGAACATTCAAAAATCACAATCTTACGAAACAAAATAATCTTATAGAATATTAAAAGATTGTGCAAGATTAATATAACATATTTTTACACAATTTATTACAATTCCATTAGTTATTCCACAAATTACTTTGTTTCACTTGATCATTATTTAAAATATTACGATAATATCAGATAAATAAACATAACTATTGAAATTAAATATATCGTGTATTCATATTAACATTTCGGCGACCCTATGGCTATATAAAATAGAAAACTATTTTTCTACTATGGTATTCTCATTGTCAATGGTAATTGTTATGATTCAGTAGCTTGTGGCTATTACTTTATTTCTGAAAGTTATATCGTTTTTTGTTTTATTAGTTGCTATATAATATTTATTTATTAATATCATGGGTTACTGGAATCATTTTCTCGTTCTTGATATTTTTTCTTGCTAAACCTAAAGTACACGGATATTTCCCCATTTTTGCGTTATTATATCATATACGTACAATAAATTTGATTATTCTGCGGGGAAGATAGAATTGTAACATGTTGAAACTTAAGTGACTGAAATAATTCTGCCTTACAGCACGTACAAGGAATAGCTCTAAATAACACAATCCTCCAGCAAGCTTTAAATTTACAGTGAGGTATATCGCATGAGGATACAATAGCTATGTCGAAGCGGTTTCTGCGTCCGACGGATGTCGTAGTCGTTATATGAGAGGATAAAACGACGCAGGTGCCGGCGAAATGTTAGACGCGACGCTACGTTCGGTAGCAGGCGTCGGACAACGACGTTGGACCTCGGCTCGCCTTCTCGACGGGGAGCTATTATACGCTCGAGTTTAATTAAACTCCGCGAGATGTCAAAGGACTCGGCCATGCCAGCAAGACGGACAATGCGGACGCAGATTATTACATCCCTCGTCGTCGTGTCCTCTTATCCTCGCCTGCGTGTGTGCACGTACGTGTATGTGTCTTCTGTCTATATCCTTCTCGCTCTTTTATATGCTCGTTGCACTCGATTGTGGAATATCTATCCGCATCTTCTTGTGGATACGTTGTACGTTGGTTCGGTATTGGGCCACTTGTAGAAACATTTTATGAATGTGTTACGTCTGGTATAGGAAACATTCTGATATTCTATTAGCACTGTTATGATTATGCTGATAAAATCTGAAATAAATCTGAAGACGTAAACAAAAATTACAAAATATTTAGTATGCATATATTTAATAATTTATGTAAGCATATGTTTGGCAGGAAACACGAAAATATTTAAATCTAGTACTTAAAATTTGTTATTAATTATATGTTTGCAATAAGCGTCTCGTAACTTGTAATATACATTTACGAAGTGCTTTCAAATTTTACGATAATTATGATAGTCCTGTTTCATTATAGTGAAATTTCAAAAAGTTTAACAAATTCAATACATAGAAGTAAGCACGTAGATCTTTGTATGTTTATTTAGAAGGTAAAAACCAGGGGGACTACAAGTATCCTTATCCTATTCAGCATATCTTGAAAGATGAAAAAATGCTACGTAGAACATTTTGACTAAGACGGGTGACATAAATGTCAAGTATTCGATCCTTAACGTGTAACTGCTCCAAAAATCTCTCGAACACGAACACAATCTCTCATTAGCATAAAAATTCTAATAATAAATATTGGATCCGCAGTAAACGTGTTAATTGATAAATTTTCAGTCGCTTTTCATTAAAAATTAGCTGCTTAAATAGCTGCCAAGATTCCTAAATAGTTCATAAGAGATCATCACTGTACACGCTTCAAAAATCACAAACGTCGAATATTCAACGTTCACATATTCATCAACATAAGTACTCTAAATAGATGAATGGTCCAGAAATTTTTCAAATACAAGAACCTTTCACGTTTTTCCACGTGTACATATATTTCTCAGTACCTTCATACACACATTTGAGTAGAGGAAACGAAACGAAACGATTGAGATCTTAAGCAGCTAGATGGAAACGTCTTTGCCGTAGATTCGTTTCCTCGAGGGTGGCCATCAGTTTCCAGTGGAATATACAAGGAAAGAGGATGCTACGGATCTCGTTCAGCCAAGAAAGCGGCCAGGTATTTTAATTAGCGCAACAACGTCGTTTCATATTTGTACAAGCCGGAGCAGGCCGCTTTGCCGTTCCGCGAGGTAATGAATATTAATTCGTGGCCGTTGTACCCCCTTACATCCCCAGAAACCAGGGCTGTATCTCCTTTCGAAGGCGAGCCAGCCGAGCTTTTCTTTCCCTGCTCCTTTGAACTTTCTACCATCCCCTTCCCTTCTCTACTCTTCCTGCCGTCTCCTTCATATGCTAATTTAGATTGCAACGGTGTTTTACTGTACGAGAACCTTCAATATCCCGTTTGTAAATGCGCAGAACCAGTAGAAAAATTATTGCATTAATGAAATTACCAGTGATTACAAGTGAGGAAGTGGCGGTGTAGATAGGACGAATGTTATTTTAGATGGAAAAATAAGTTGGAAAGGAAATAATGAAACATTCTTTTGCTCACCTCTTCGCGATCCCACCGGCATTTGATATTTAATCCTAATAGATTCATAGTTAATAAATTATTTTCAAAAACGCTTTAGAATTTGAATGTACTTTTACATTTTACCAATATACATTTTACCATATAACAAATTTATATTGTATTGACAAGAATATATTGTATATATTAAAATATATATTAAAATACAGAAACACATTCACTGAAATATATAAAATGAATCCAATTATATAATATAATATAATATAATACAGACAAATTTAATAATGTTATTACCACAAAGAACTATGAGGGTGTTTTCATTTGTAGGCGTTATTTCAGGGCTACAATTAAAGTAGAAAATTATTACGCAATTATACACCAATTGTATCAGTGCTAGAAGTAGTTGTATAGTAGTTTCTACTATATTCACGTCCTATATTCATAAAAGGAAGGCATTCGAATTTAATTGTAATGTATGGTTTCGTTTGATACTCATTTTGTTACTTCCTAATATTACTTAGAGAGACGAAAATTGATAAAATATATTATAAAAGAATTGGTGAAATCCTGGACGTAATTTACATCGCATTTTAAAAATTACGTTCAAACGATTCTTTTAATAAAAAAAATCCGTTTCAAAACGGTCAAACATGGAATGCGCATAAAATTATTTAATTATTAAAAATTCTTCTAGGAAATAAATTCAATAAACAGACACAGAAATCTATTTAAAAAATATACATGTACCTACATATACCATAATTGTAATTGAGAGATTAATTTATAACTCCGATATATATGTTTTAATAACACTATAAATTTTCGTATTAATCTACAATAACATTGTGAATATTGTATATTTTATTAAATGAACCATTAAATTCTATAATTTTAGTGCATACTATTTCTTGGAAATTTACATCTTTAGAGAAATGGTGAACAGGTGTCACAAAGTGAAATTATACATGATACTCGATAGAATAATTATAGGTTACTTTGTAATTTATGAATAGAAGGATTGGAAATAACGAACTGTTTGTAGAAGCAATTTTAATTAATAACTTTTTGGAGGTAAACTTCTAGTCTGAAATTTTGTCGAAGTTCAAGACGTATAGAGTTTGAATTACAACTTAAGAGTTCAAAAATACTTGTAACGCTTCCAACTAATTTCTTATTTCTTCTTTTTTTAAATTTAATCTTAAATTAAAGATTCTGAAAATGAAGATTGCTCTCCATAAAGGCGTCTTTCATGCAAAAAATATCTTTTTTAACATTCTCGATGTTTTTCTCGTTATAAAGAAAGGCTTGAAATTTCCATATTCCTAATTCAAAACTTCTCATAATAAAATTAGTTGGATTTAGAAGTAACCACCTACCTATTTATACGCTCATCTCTATATAGACAAAACAAATAATTATACAGTCTGATTACAAAAAATATTATTATTAATTAATCCACGCAGAATAATAAACGTTTCTTTTATAATAATGAAAAACGGAACAGTCGGATACTGAAATTATTCAATGAATTACAAACTACAAGTACATACATACCATCATTTGATTAAGAAAATCTACGTTTCTTCTAATCTGCAAATAATTATTATTTCACCTGTAAGCAACTGTTTATGTTTTCCTATTTAATCGTTCTGGCCACTGTATTATAAATCTGTAACCTATCAACTCTTGTACAATATTTTAAACTTAAATAATTATTAAATTTCACTCAGTTTTAATAAATATTACGGTTCCTGTCAAGTGACATTACGCGGTACACAAGCCCTGTGTACCGAAGGGTTGAACAAAACCTGAAGGCCTACTACACAAATACAATGTTACCAAATATAAATTCAAGTATTCTAAAATTAGCTCTTAATAATACATTATCCAACTAAATCCACCTCTACTCAGCCCTCCTCTCTTTCAATTTCTCAATCCATCTTAAACCTCCTTCTAAATCAAAACATAAAACAACAAAAAATAACAAAAAAATCAATCACAAGACAAAAGATTTTAAAAAAGAAACTACAAGTGAATAACGAAGAATGAAGAAGAAAACGAAGAGGAAGGAGATGAAATCAAATATCGGTTGGAAACAGACGAGAAAGGACGTTCAGAGGGAACGTCGCGTCGGAAACGAAATCAAAGACAACACGGAGCAGAGAGAAGGATGGAAGCGGAGAGAAATAGCAGCCTTACGCAAACTATGCGCTTACTCGAAAGATCGTTTCAAGGTTTACGGAAGGCGTATAATCCCGTTTATCGTGCTCGTAAATCCGGAGATATACACTCCTTGGTTTTCGCCCTTCCTTCAACCACTTTCTCTCTCTCTCTCTCTCTCTCTCTCTCTTTCTCTATCTATCTATCTCTCTTTCGGCTACCCTTCTCGCTAGTGAAACCCGGCCGTTGCCTTTAATCCCTTTTCATTTTACGATCATCTTTTACGAGCCGTCTAGCTCGATCGCGAGCAACCATCCGCAGCTTTTGGAAACAAGCGGACTAACCTCGAAAAGGGGCGCCATCATTTTGAAAGAGTTTATTTTGAGGGAAATTTTGGTGTTTTTGAAGATAGAAGAAAAAGAAGTGAAAACTATGAAAAGAAAAGAAACTATGTTTCTGACGTAAAAATAAAAAAATGTTTGGATGTTAAGATACGAAGATCAGTTGGATACAAAATGATAAGTAGAGTGCAGATATTTATGCAAATACATGTTTTTACGAATATATCTTAAAAAGGGAGACGAAAATTTGTTTTACCTAGATACTAAATACTATAACAAATACTAAGTGCACTTTGAATACTTCATATATTTTTACGTATTATATCATATTATATTCCTTGAATTTTCGCACGCTCAATTTTCGCAAATGCAGAAAAATCCGCAGCCTTTTGACAAGTTATTGTTTGTTGATTTAATATACAAATTAATATACAATTGATAATGTATGATACTAATTTATAGGTAAAAAAAAGTACTTCGATGTAACGTAGTTGGGGTTAGGTGGAAAAAAGAACAAGATTCTAGATTAAAGTCTTTCGAAAATAAGTGATAAATCCACAAAGCTGTATAACGATCAAGAACGTAAAACTATTATAACAATTGATATTTTTATAAATTACTTTTAAAAAAGGAAATGTTAATATTGTTTATAATGTTTCTTCAAATTGTCAATAATTAGAAATTCATAATTTATATTAAATATTATATCGGATATTATACTAAATATTTATACTGAACTAAAGTTTTATTGAAAATAACAAATGTCACAAAATTTTAGAATGAACTTACAAATACTTTTGGTAGGATTCATGTTGAAAACCGTAAGCAAAAAGAGGATGACAGAAAGCAACTTGACAGTTTAATACATTACAAAAAAATCACATCCACATCACGCACGATTTGCTGCAAAAAATTGATTTTAACGTTTAAACTACCCTTCATATATACGAATCGTTTTCTCTTTTTATTTAACGAACGCGCAAAGAAAAAAAGAGAAAACAAAGGGAAAAGAGATAGAGATAAAAAAATAGAGGAAAATGAATGAACAGAGAGTGCAACGCGTGTTCGTTCGGCGAGTTTGAAAACTTCCCGTGAGCGAATCTCGTTTCCTGTGTCCTCCATAAAATCACCGCAATCGAATAAAATCACCCGCGTATATACTACCACTCATAAGTATATTTTGGCCAATCTGTAGTAACATGTAAATTTTACCAAAATGTTTAAAAAAACACATACACAACAGAATATAACGCAAACACAACATGCTTACATATAACATGACAAAATCATATACACACTTAAGGTTTCGGATTTATAACTTTAAATTTATGAAACAAGTTGTGCAATCAAAATTGTATTTATTAAATGGCTTCATAATGAACATAAAATAACGAAAATATAATTCAGAAGTTCAAACATATTATTTACTAGATTGTTTGAAAAGTTCACTTTTAGCAGTGAATATATTTTACATTGTATTTTTCTCATTATCTTTCTTTAAATTGCAAGAGAATTATATATCATGAATTTCTGCAAACTATTTAAACGCTAAGCTTGAAAACAAATACTTACTGTGCCTGGCTCGAGAAACTAAATGTCATATTTAATTATAAATTTTATGAAAACGGCAATAATACCTGTATTATAATGAATTTAAATGTTATAATAAGATATAGAGTTTATTAGTGATCCTTAGAGGATTCTCAAGCGACGAAATGTGTACAAGTTTTGACAAATACAAACGGTTACTGGTTTTTAAAAATCAATCATTGTGTCACAATACATGCTCTATTATATATCACTGAGGCGATAATAAACAACAAAATCATTCAATAATTTAAATTTGATTTGTTTATAATTTTGTAACTAAAATCCTGTCAGAAATAAGCAAGTACCGAATATTTTTCAGTGTTATTGTACGTCACAGAAATTACGCAGAATAAGGGAAATATATGCCATACTCCATAAAAAGTATGTGTTATCATGTACAGGCCGAATTTATTTGCAAACATTTTATTTAACTACTGCTCGTCGTTTAAATAAACGTCGCGTTGCTGAAATATACGTCGTAAATGTATTATGCTTGATTAAATGTTAAATAATTGCATCTCTTGCTATTGTTTCAAATCGTGTTTCTCGCATTATCAGGCTTTTCACCTTTTCCTTTCTTTTCGATAATTTAAAAATCGTCCAATTAACAATTTGGTTCATTTTTGGTTATCGTATCGCGGTTAAATTTAAAGATAAATGATTAAAGATAAGAGTTGTGAAAATACAATGTAGGAGCTGGTTTTTATACGTACATTTATGTCTGAAGTATGAAAATTAATTTAAAGTGTCGAAGAAACGATTAATTAGTCAGAATTTTTAAATGTATTCATACA
The DNA here is from genome assembly GCA_014737365.1 of Bombus soroeensis. Lineage (NCBI taxonomy): Eukaryota > Metazoa > Arthropoda > Insecta > Hymenoptera > Apidae > Bombus > Bombus soroeensis. Next base: position 1,699,657 of record JACXIL010000240.1, read on the forward strand.
AAATTATTATTCGATACATGTACACATATTTCATTACCATTAATATTTAATATTGATTTAACATCGATTTTCTAGAAAACAAAGCCTGGTTTGAACAAATTTCATATTTGACCTTTATATCTTTAATTTCATATATTTATATTTGATTAATCTTTTTATGGATAATCATACTTTGGTCCATATTATTGCATCTTTACTACTAATTATTTTTATGTATCGTAAATATCTTCATTAACATTGTTTGAACGAATTAATAATTATGTTGCTATCACGAATCATTTCACAGATGGACTTTCCATAAATAATCAAAAATTGTTCATACTCGATAGTAACAAACTAAAAACAATTATAATCTCAATGTAGATCTTACTTTCACCAAATCCAATCATTATTTAAAAATTTTAAAGGATCTAAAAGATATCCACACGTACGTATACTGTGACTAGAATATAATTAGAATTACATATTCCCAAATCTAATTGTGCTTCTTCTGTATTTAGTTTTGATTTAGAGCAAACGATTACCCAATCCATCTTGAAATATAGACAGCGTTTGAAAAAAAAGGGGCCAAAGTGGCAAGCGTGTAATGGCGTGAATCGGTGTACGAAGTTTTATAGGGTTGTACGTGAGAAAAGCGTGCAGATTCAACGACAAGCGAACGTGTCTGGTCTCGCGTCAGCAAGCTTTACCGAGAGAAAATTTATTTTCTGGTTACAGCCACAACTTATCCCGACGCCTTTACCTTTCCACGCCCCCCCCCCCATTCAATCTCTGATCGTCTGTGGGATGGTGGCGCCATTTTGAAACCTGCCGCGTTTTCGTCGATTAAACCGTCTACGGTTTCTCTACGCTGAAATAAAAGTTCCATAAACGTACAGTGAAAAAAATTTCAACATTTATACAGATATTTCATGAAAATACAAGGTCTGCCCGAATAACATGTACAAAAGGGCATGAGGTAACTTCTTACAGGAAAATAAGAAAAGCATAGAAAAACAATTTTTCGTCGGAGACTTAGTTTTCGAGAAAATCTAGCTAACAGATTTATCATTGAATTTTGCTAATTACCAACTGGATATGAGTAAACAATCAGCAGAAAGTTATTCTGCAGACGAAAATAAATCACAATGTGGAGTAAAATTTTTCCATTTAAAGTTTATACTTCATGTTCGAAAAAATATTTAGTTTGAACATATTTAGTTAAGAATTGGCCTGGTACAGACGTATGATAAATCTTTTTATTTATTTTTCTCGGAAACATCTTGTAAAAAGATTGTATTTTATATTTTTAACTTATTTTCGCACGAAGCTCCTATAGAAGAACCTCTTGTTTATTATTTACTCCTGGTCAGTCTGGAATCAATCGTGTTCAAATATACTCGATAGAATTTAGAATTCGATTTTCTCAAAAACAAAAAATCGTGTGAAAAAATTTGACTCTATTTTTTCTTCCCTAATTCTTTATTTCTTCATAAGTAATCGCCTTATGTTTGTTCGTATGAATGTGAAACATTTTGAAATTCCATTAACACTGCAATGATTTGTTAATTTTTCAAAATCTGTTTACACAAACATATGCGCCATTCAAAGCACAAAATTCGTCCATTGACACAATTCCTTTATTTTTAGTAGTTTTCCAGGATGTATTCCAAAAAATGTATTTTCAATTCCAACTTTAAGGCCTGCATTCACTCCCTAAATGTAGATGATTGCCGATACAGAAAGATATGACCCGAACACTTTTGGCTGCACTGTGAATTTGCAAGGGTTCGTCAAAATCGACATTTTATTATTGCCCTTATGGGATAATTTCTCTTGCAAATCTTTCAACCATGTTTCGTAAAGATCAATAACAATAAGATTATATTCTATTCAATGAGTGCAACAAATGCAGATGAACATTTCAACTACGATACAGAGTTTCTTGGAAAAACAACTTCTTCAACAATTCCAATATTCCAGTTACGATTCAAAATTTATCGGATATCTCAAGTTCACCACTGTTTCACTGAAAAAAGTAGAAATATGATTTATTAGCGAAGTTTCGATGTCTCTTTCTTAATTAATTTTAATATCCAACTAAGAGCACTATTTCATTATTTAATAGAAATGCAAAATAGAAACGCTACGAGTTTCTTGTAAAACCCAATACATATTTACCTTAATCCCATCATTAATACCTAACAACAATGATTGAAGAAAGAAATGACTGAAGAAAGGAATGTTATTTATTCTATCCACCGCATATTAGAATTATTATTTAACTTTGCAGGTTACCATTAACCATTGTTACTGGAAGAAATGTTGTTTATTTTTTTTACTCAACTCTTTTTTTATATAATTTTGCATGCTATACATCTTTGTATTTTTAAATTGACGATAAATGCATAAATATACGCACTCGAGAAACGTATTCTTATTTTACTTTCAAAACAAATCTGTAATATTCCAAAGAATTGGCATAAAGATCTATCGACAACTGAAAAACCGCGTTCTTATATTATTTTTGATTATTCCAAAGAATCACAACATAAAAATCGTCCCATAATTGTATTTCTCTCCCACCACTTATTCCTTTAGCATTCATCTCTCCTGTATATGAACGCTCACCGTACTTGGTGACACAAAACACACAGTCTCAGTTTCACACACGTGATTTCCGGGAAGCGTGGACTCACTGAGTTAGCGACACAAAAGTATGGGGGATGCTCGAACGAGGATATCCGTGAAAGGAGAATGAAGCAAGAGAGATACTACGATCGAGCAAAAAGGACACATTCCACGATATAGTACGTGCTATGAACATATGAGTCCATGTGAGCGACAAAGACTGCCACTGAAAAGCGTCGAAGGTTAAAGGGAGACGATCCGACGCAGAACTGTGGAAACTAGAGCGAGATAGATAGAAAGACAGAGAGAGTGGTTGTATGTGTCGAGGGCTTACAATCCCCCTTCGCGTCCGTCCTTGGCGTGGATGGGGATTGGGGATGGGCGGAGGGTGGCGAAACTATGCGAAGAATGTGCAATTAGTGAACAGAGCACGAGGCGCGGGTTTTGGGGGACGGGGATGGTCCCGGAAAGGGAGCGAGCAAGGGGTTTCTGGTATGGTGTGCCACGACGCTGGATCCTCCTAGCTCTACTACTACCTCTCTAGAGAGAATACTCCCTGTTTGTGTGTGTGTGCGTGTGCGTGTGTGCGTGTGTGCGTGTGCGCGCGCGCGCGTGTGTGTGTGTGTGTGTGTGTGTAGTGATAGCGATGTAGAGAGAGAGGATGATGGTCTCTCTAGTAGTGGTAGCATAGCAGCGAAGAAAATGGAAAGAAAGGAAGATGGATGGAATGGCGGGCAGGGATGATAAGAAGAAGAGAGGACTGGCTATGTGGAGAGTTGGTAGGGGTTTTGCAATGGGGCTTTGAAGAACGGGGTGGGGGTCACCGTGTCAAGATGCGAGAGGATCCTCCTTCTGGCGCAAGGACACTTATCGACTTCTATCTTCTCCTCGCCCTCTCGTCTACGAAAAGACGACGAGTATACACGCCCATCAAACAGGGAGGAGGATGCAGCTTTTGGTGTATCAAACGATTGTGAAGCTTTGTGTTAGTGGCATGGTATTTCTTGCTGAATGGTCTTACCGGATCAGCTGCTTGACGACTCACTTGCGTCGTGTCCGAATACTTTGTTCTGCCGCGAATGCATCGGCCATCATGACGACATCTTGGGTTCTTACTGAAAATACAGTCAGTTGGAAAAGTCTACATATATCACGTACAATAAAATACAAAACATTGTAGTAAAACCGTTAGCACTATCTTTATTTCTTATTTCCATTTCTTATTTATAGAAAAAAAGCAATAAAATATAAAATGCAATGTTACAAAAGTTACATATATCTGTTATCCATATATGTCTCTATATATATTTATGTATATAAAAATAGACTTAACATTATATTGTAATTAGATCGGTGTTCTTAATACACTTGTACACGAATATGGTAATAAAATACACGGATAGTCAGCCTGATCATGAAATTAGTAAATCCAGTTCGCATGTTGTTCGTCTCGCCAATTCGCCGATTTCTGAGAACAAACAAATGTTAAAACACGTTTAAGGTTATTTCACGTTTGACTGTTCAACGGTTATGAATGTTTGTGAATTTAAATACACGTACTCATTACACGTGTGACAAAAACACATACCCAGTTGTGTACGAAAAACTACGCAGATTAAAATTTGGATTCGTTTATCAGACATATACACGTGCAATAGGGATGTTTAGAATCCATGATCTACCATATGCTAATCAACATACAATCATTCTACGATATCCATTCAATTCAACACTCACCACCTTCCGCGTGAATCGCGTCATTAGATCAAACTTCGCAGCGGAAAAAAGCTTTTTTGAAGTATTCAAAGAGGCGCGGGCGGTGTGAAAGGAGCTTGAAGGCCGGTTTTCGAGTATCCCTCGACTCGATCGGATTGCTCGACGATTACTAATTGACTAAACGAGCTTAAACGCACTTGGACGGGTTGGAGGAGCGCCGGCATAGAACCACTGTTTGCAGAACATCGATTAACGACGGTACTCGGTGGTGAAGTCCGGAATAGCCCGGAGGACCACTGCAACGCTGGGATCCTCGACATGTCAAAAGCGATCCCTTCCGTCAACGGAAGGCCAAGCACCAAGATCACTGATCCGTGTGCCTTTAACCAGGGACCAACACAGCGTAACACTGGCTATGCACTTGGCGGTTCTCTTCGAGAGGGACGGCTAATTGAAAGTGGATTGCCAAGAATGCTCGCTGTAAGCCCTACCTACTAATTAATTATCTCTTTAAGCACACCCTCGACCTACTTATTACTCCGTCAAACTAATTAGCGTTTCAGCGTTAATGTTTTGCCTGGTCGACGCGACGGTCGCGACGATCATGGACATCGTTTAGCTATCGAAGGTTAAGTAGAGTACATGCACTCGTTTAAAACTGACATTTTTGAGTGGTTCTTGGGTAATTATTAACGATAGGATTAAGTTCTATATGTATTAGATCATTAGCAATGCTCGCAGATACTTACTATGAATTTCTGACAAATAATAGGGTGTTGGAACGAATATTGCTCTTAGCTGAATATTAAAAAGAATTGTAGAATACAAAAGCCATTTTTGGCTACATTTTGGGTAATTAAGTTATGCTTTAGGTTGTTCGAATAGTTCGTAGTATATTTACTATTATGAAAGTTTCTATCAAACGATGTAATGCCCGGACAAATTATTTGAATACCGAAGAAAATTGAAGAGAAACATCCAAAATTCGTTAGTAGAACAATCTTTTTTCAGAAAAATGTAGAACCTAATAAAAATCGCTTTATTGGATAATAAGGATATGTGCCAATACTTTTTGTAGCCATTGTTCATTTAATTATTTTTAATTACATTTGCATATTTTTAATACAGAAGGTTTTACTTTTTTATTTCTACGCTCCAACTATTCAAATACTTTTGTCTCTCACTACATATGAATTACTTCTCTTTCAACAGTTTCGTACAAAATAAAAATCTACTATAAACGCTTTTCTGTTTCGGTTTCTCATAACCGCAGCTTTGGTAAATCTTGCCGTCCATCCTATTCTATTTGTTTACGTGTTGTTATCAGACGATCTACATAGGTGCCTGTTCCACCTCTTTATCTCTTTCGAAAAATGCGTTTCACTGATTGTTGCGAAAATATAATACACTTAACGCGTAGTAAAACCCAAGGCTAAGTACTATGTTCCTTAGACGAGTTGGTAGCGAACAGATGGAGAACGAGCAGAATCCCGATCCTCGTAGTTCTACTCGTTTTTTATCTGCATCTTTCGTTCTCCCTCCATGGTTAACTCAGTAGTTAATCGCAGTTAAGTTATACCTCGCGTATCAAGTTCCAGTTATTATCGTGTTCCGGAGGAAAAAGCGAGAATTTCCAATGAAAATAGATGATTCGCAATTGTGTTGTTTTGGAGTAGAATTGGCAGATATGAAATGTCTTCGTGGGTTTTGTATATGTATGTATATAATTGTTTACGAAATTATTCGAACACTTACAGTAGAAAACTTTTATGGATGTATTATATGCGTTGTACGAAACATTCTGAAATTTCATTAGTACTGTAGCGAGGTACGGCTATCTGGATTATAATATTAAAATTTGAAACCAATCAAAAAATGTATGTAGAAGGTACAAGACTTTGATTACAAATATACACTTATAATTGGTGAAAAATTAGTATACAACAACATAACCAACACTTTTATACATACCATTAGTGCTAAAAATGTGATTTATTAATATAATGAATAACTGACTGTATACTAAGTTAGTGATCCTTACGAGATATATATTTCTAAAAAATATCTTGTAACTTGTATATACATTTCCTAGTCTGTTTCGAACTGCACGAATATAATCAGAATAGTCGTGCCTCTAAAGAAATTTCAAAATATTCTTTATAATCAAAATATGCATAGAAAGCTTTTAAGAGTGTTCGAATATTTTTTGCGGGCCATTGTAGTTATTGTTATTTCATCCATTATAGGGTTTATGGTTATAAGTTATAAGTTTTGATTACTATTTGAGAAATTATTTAACAGGCAAATAATGATGTAATAATATTTTGTTTTTAGTCAATCATGAAGTAACATGAAAGTCAAAAAATTAAGAAATTTTCTCATAATTAGTGTGAATATTAATTTCGTTATTTTCTTCACCTCTGTCATTCAATCTACTTTGTCAAAAGTTTCTCATGTACATAGTAGTCTATATATAGTAAATCCTAGCATTTATTATTGCTACATCTTTTTAGAGGTAGTTGAAATTTATAGGCTGTTCCATAAAAACTAACTATTGCTTCTAATTATTAACCCATACCTAATACAATAAAGAATGTACCAACTGTCAAAAACACTGTGGGATCTTTAAACAATCTAGTAAATAAATAAAGAAAATTGACAAATTGAGTTTCGATCATGAAATGTCTCTTTTCGAAGTACTGTGTAACGTTTACACAAAGCGTCTACACATACGGACGTAACGAGTCTTCTTGCAATAAACTGTACTTTGCACGCTGTTCCCGGCGGATTTCTGCGAGAGCCAACGGTAGGATAACCAGAGAGGAACAGGGACAGCACTCTCTTCGTGCTCGTTACTTCGAGTTCGCGATCATAATGGCCTTTCTTGTTAAATTGAGCATCAGCCAAGTGATTTACGTTGATTGCTTGTCGCGTCGCGCATCTACTCCTCTCTCTCTCTACCTCTGTATATACTTTGTATCTTCTCTTTCACTCTCTGATCGTAACTTTCCCCACTGAAACTGTTCATGGATAGTGTATTGAGTGTGGATCTTGTCGATCTCGCCTACGCCCTACGTCCTGCGACGCCCATTGATCTACGATATTCCATCGAATCGTCCCTTGAAAGATCCTTTGGGAAAAAGGGATTTTTTAAACGTTTTTCTATTGTTGTCGATATCTAAAGCAGTTTTAATTTCTTCATGCTCGATGTTGCGTATACTATGTATGCAACGTTGTACTTCAATCCTTAAATTCGTCACTTCTCTGCCAGTATTTTTTTTTGTTTTTTTTTCTTTAAGAAATCAATTATGCTAACTAAAGGATATTTATGCACCAATTTTGAAAATTGGGATATATGAGTTCCAAAACTTTTTTTGATTGGAACATGCATGTCCCTGATATTAAGACAAGTTGAACGACCTATCTACGACACTATAACCTTGAAGTGACACTGAATCTTGAAATATTATTGTTAAAAATTATTTTAGGTAATTATTTACATCAGGGTAGATGCCACCGATTTTGATGATCAATTTTCGAATATGTCGTCAGGGTCAGTATTCGGAATAACTTTTCCCTATGCATGTTACTGTCACTCGGCCTTACTTTCACTGATATGGCGAAAGCTCCAATAGAATTTAGTTTACTATTACACTTTATTTTAGAGTAGATGGCTGTTTTTTTATATAACTCAACCTAAATTTAATTCATTGAAGAGGGAGATAATCATTCTTAATAATATATGAATAAAAAAGAAAGAGTAATGGATTATGGATTCGGATAGAGTAATATCCTGCTGCTACTATTTTTGTAACTTCGTGTTTTTATCATTTATATTCAAGATCAATGTTTTATTCGATTGCAGATAGACGGTGAAATAGCCTGAAATTTCTCCAGGGAAATAGTCCACTCTGTAGTCTCTTTTTATTGGATTTCAACGCTTTAAAACTCAAGTTTCTTTATAACTAACCTATATTTTTTGCCAGAAGCGTATCCAATTTATCGTTGATTTTGCAAGAAATACACAATTTTTTAAATATTTTAAATCAAATACTACACTTGTAGAATTAATTTTGTAAAGTATATTCAATATAACTTACGCCACGCTAAATTATAATACATATATTTGACAATGTTATAGTAGATTAAATTACAGCTTATAAGCAATTTTTTATATAGAAATGGTATATATTTACCACTATGAACATATAAAATTCTACCACATTATTGATTACTATCAAATTTATATGAAAGTAACTAGATGACAAGCGTAACAATTATTATTAATGTATTCCTAAAGGGAATGAAAAAAAAAAAGAAAAAATTTAATTTAACTCACAAAATTCTTAGGATAAAACTTATCAGAAATTACAAAACCTTCAATTTATTTAACTTATTTAAGGATCTACAAGTCATTAATATAATATTAAACCTACTGCTGTATAATTTCTTGTAGATATAATAAGTGTATGTAATTTTTGTGATATTGCATTTTATACTTTGTTATTTCTTTTTTCTTAATAACAATGAAATTGAATAAATTGTATTACGCATGAATAGTATATGTCTTAATGCGTCAAGAAAATTCGTGGTGTTAACGTTTTTACTATAATATTTTATATTTGAGGGGTGTTTGTAGACTTTTACGACTAACTGTACACTCGTATACCTATCTATTTTCATCATATCATTTCACACCATATATTTATCCTTACGCCAATTTTTACTCAGACTCGTGATAACGATATCTGATGAAGAAATTATAATTATAAATGCATTTTTATATAGAGCATTTGGATGTTCGGATCTACGATTCAGTGAATAATCGTCAAACGGCAAAAGAATGTTCGTTTGCACTTTTATTTTACTAAAGTGGAGAAAGAAGGAGCATTCCCTTGCTTAATTTAAACCCACCTAAATGCACTTTAACACGTTGCCTGCCGTGAGAAGCACAACGTAATATAATGCACGGAGGATCCACCACAATAGCCGCGAGTATGAACAATTGATTCTGAAACACTGCAAGTTGCAATAGCCAGGGAAAGTATGAATCAGCGTATGATTCACATGAACTTTAATGCAAACTTCAACTATGTGGGTCGTATAAATCATATGTTGTTTCTCAGAAAAAAGACAGCGAAGAGGCTTTCCAAAAAAAATACATTCATTGACATTTAAATTGCTGTTATATTCAAGGATAGGACATTTTTAGCCAGAAGAAACCAGATATTTATGATTATTGCGACTGTTAAAATATCAGTCTGTGTAAATATTAAACAAAGAATTAACTTGGAGGAATAGAACTCTCTAAATATTCTCGACAAGCTATTCGCTGAAAAATTGGTCAAATCTAAACGGAAATCTCAAGAAAAAGATCGTTTCAATACACCAAACCCGAGAAAAGACAAATAAACTCGAAATAGCTCCTTTGTAACATGGTTTTCCACGCGGATCCAATTCGATGCGAGCAACCCCCGTTCGAAGAATGTTCGGCCTTCAAAAACAGAGGAGGAACGCGACCAGTAGCGGCGCGTGGTTCATAGCGGGCCATTTAACGGTCTTTGCGAAATTGAGTCATCACGCGGTTCGCCTGGAATCTCGAATATTTTCCTTCCGATGCTTCAGAGTTCTCCGTAACCTTCCCCCGCCTGTTTTCCCCTTTGCCATGCCACCCTCTCGCCATCTCTTACGATGTCCGCTTCCTCTCCTTTGCCAACAACCACCATCACTCTATTCGAGACGTCTTCGAGGATGTTCGAGTTGTCCGTAAGATATCGGCCAATGAAATGGAAGAACGAACGACTTGAGCCAAGTCAAGTATGAGGAATAATCATGGAGTGTGGAAGGAGTATTTTTTGACTTGAGTATTTTTATGCATTTGTGAGAAATTTAAGGACAAGAGATTGTATAGAATATACGTAAAAAATATCTAATTTCTGTCTCTATTTAGGTTCAGAGCATTTCAATACTATTTTACTTTCGATATCTTTCGTATTTTCGTCTTTTTTTCGTATTTCCGTAGAAAACCGAACTTTTAAATACCTGTTATAATATAAATTCGTATCCGAAAGACACAAAAATCAATGAAAAAGTTCCGGTTTTCTTAAAAATACAACATCTCAATTCATCTACAATTCACTTTAATTTCGTTGAATATTTCGCGAAAAAGTTTCTCTTCGAAAGTTCCAATAAAATGTTGCACTTTATCTAAAAATATAATATCTCAATTCGCTCATAATAATTCACGACAATTCCCACTCAAAGAGACATAACAATTCTTGAAAAAACTAAATCGTTGTCTAATTTTAAATTTTTGCTTATCATTTATCATCAGCTTTCCCCACAACATACATTTCAATTAAAGAAACCCAGTTACTAACTAAACAACCACATTAATATATTTTAATATCGTTCAATGGAAATCCCAGTCCCACAATCGAGTAGTCCCTTAAGTAAGAATTTCTACAATTATAACATTAAAAATTAACGGTAGGGAGAAATCAATTTCAATTATGGCAGTTTCAATCTTTAGAAATATAAATATGATATATTTTGTTTGTAACAAAAATGGAATTATGTATATATAAAAAGACAATTCATCTCCCACGATTAACAGGTTAAAAGTACCAAATTTCTTAGAATATATCTTAGTCCAGCCATAATTTTCATCGCAAATCTATCCAAAGAATCAAAAACTCTTCTAAAAAATAAATCCACCTGTTCCATCGAACATTCGTATCTATACATCGACTAAAGAACATCCATAAACTTTCTGGCGAATCGAAAACGTTGGAAATGAATCGGTTGGCCGATTGAAAAATGGCCTCGATCGATGCAATCTCAATGGGACAATCCAGCGGGAAATGACAAGCGATATTCGATCATGAAACGTAATCTAAGAGGTAGGAACAAAAACAAACGAGAGAGAATAGAAACGGAGGGTGGCGGGGGTGAACGATGAATTGATTTCCAGCCGATTGAATCGAGTAAATGGCATTCTATGTGGCACCTTATCGTTGCTTAGATTTCACAGCCGTTAAGACTTTACGGCCGTGCCTATAAAACCGGCGCCAGACGACATCAAACGTGTCGTAATTGAAATAACGTTTACCATGCAGTAACCAGAATCACGTTACTTCGTTTCGATATACAGCTGTGGTCAAAAGAAAGTCTAAAATTGGAACTTGCTAATATGAGTATTAGTAACTCTGTACTAGACACTTTTCACCATGTCAATATTATTATTTTGGTAGTCTATTTTTCATTTACGTCTATGCATTGCTCTTGCAGAATAGAATTATAATAAAATAATATTTTTAAAACTTTATTTCGATCGTTGCTGCACACACCGCTGCTCCAAGAATTCCTCTTTTGCTGTTTGTTGAGATTCTCTGATATATCGTAATGTCGAGACTAGTTCAATAAAATGGATTTTAAATTGTTTTGCGCACGATTTATCGATATTGATCCTATGTATGTATAGATTAAGATATAAAATACGATACTGAAGCAATGTTGAAGTAAAGTAATATATATATATATATATATATATATATATATATATATATATATATATATATATATATATATAGAGAGAGAGAGAGAGAGAGAGAGAGAGAATATTTGTATTGGTTCTGATAAAAATATATTATTTTCAAAATTGTTGTGTAAAAAGTACTTGAAGAAAAGTTAACCTTTCTTCAAATTCAATAAATTTTCTAAAGACTTTAAAAAAAATTAGATTATCAAAAAACATGAATTTTTAAATGTCTGGTTACGAATAACCATTATCTTCTAACCATTATCTACTTATCATTATCTACTAACTAAAAAAATCTGCTATCGATAATGGTTACCGGTAACCAAAGATGTTTTGATTAAAAAATAAAATTCTTTTGCATCACATAGTAATAAGTTTGATAATATGTATAAGAGATGAAATTTTGTTAAACAGTAAGCTTTACAAATTACAAATTCTCTAACTGTTTTAGTTTACTCCGATTTGATGCAAAATTTTGAAAAAGTAGTATATAACCTACAACTTGTAACTTGCAAGTAGTCTTACAGTACAATATAGTCTTGCAATCTTTTACAAATTCTAAGTTATATCATTAATATTATGAGTTTACTTTGATATTACTAATTTGATGTTATTAGCAGTTTATAAGCGATCATAGCAAAATCATTGTTGTCCCGCGCCCCGCACGATCCGTAACGCGAAGGGCTGATCAAGAACAACTCGTGATTCGAAACATTTTGGTAGGCAATAACTGGTAATTTCAATCAAGGCAATTTAAAATGTTTATTTGAAACCGTATTTACAGTATTTGAAGTAAAAGGCAGTTAAATTATATCTTGCGATAAATTTATAGCTATGTTTAGTTAGCTATATTTTTATGATTACCTAACGATGTTTTTATAATGATATTAAGACAGTTTAAATTGTAAACAAAGTCGGCAGTTTGAACAAACATTGGGGATCTTCCCAAACATTTTTAAAAGTAAGACCCCAATGTCTTTTCATCTCCGACAGATACAAATAAATATAACAACTCGGAGAAGTCAGTTAATATCATTTTGCCAATCGAAGAGTTAATATTATTTTGCCAACCGTCTGCCAAAGAGTTAGTCTATAGGAGAGTCAGTTATCGTTTGTCTACTGAAGAATTAAATTCTCATCTGTTAACCGAAGAGTCTGTTAGTCAATTGTTAATATTGGAACCAAGTAAGATTTAAATAAATTGTTATATATTGATAATTATTTTCGAACAATCTTGATCCTCTCCCGTGCCAGTATTCCTGCACATAGCAGGTTAGCCGAAAGTGGAGTTGATTGCCAATTGCCTTAACGTCAATTAACGTTATCGAACGCGGCAACTAAATAATACGTGACACTTATATTACAAATTAATTAACTAAGTCAAATTTGTTTATAACCAAATCTAAGTTTGTAGCGTTTCACAAGGTTTACTGCTTTCGTTACAAAAACACGAAAACTATCTGAAACTGTGTATTCAGAATGCCATGTTGATTTTGTACGCATATGCTATACTACGCGTATGCTACGCGTAGGACAAAAGATCATACATATTACAATAACGATTCTCGTATAGAGCGATAAGTAGACTACGGATATTTGTACAAATTAGTATTTTTTTAAACATAATTTACAAAATGGAACTTATAACTAAATAGGAATATTAGATAGTATTTCATTTATTAAATATTATAGGAGATACTATATTTTAAATATCTGATATATTTCTATATATTACGTGCATTCTGTACACTTCTTTGTCTTTAAATTTCTCATAAATGCATAAAAACCCGCAGTCAAATGATAAGTAATAAGGAGATTGAAGAAATTTGAAACTTCAGAAATTTGTTAAAAATAAAAAGACACGTTTAGATTGGATCTAAAATGAATAGGGTTAAAATAACTATAAGTAATTTATAAATTCTAAAGTGCACTTTTAAATCGCATGACCCCTTTTATAACTGTTAATCCTAACAATAATAATTGTTAATCCCAATTATTATTGATAATCATCAACTTAAAATCGAAGGATGACGAACACAGTAATATAAAAAAAGGGGCACTCGTTTCACAACTTATCTAATATTGAAATAACGATTCTTGTCTCTCGAATGTCAAACGAATCGAAATCATGGAACAAACGACGCATGTGGGGCGACGTGAAATATTTAATCGTAAATACATGGAAGCGCGCGGTACCAATCGAATTTTTTTTACGATTTCACACGGCTCAATAAACCGTGATAACATCACTGTATTATTTCGAGGGCACGGACGTAAAAGAGCGCCACTCAATTCAATCGATCGATTTCCATTATGAAAAACAGAGAAAAATATCGAACAAAAGGAAAACAAAAAGGGGGAGAGAGGAAAAAGCGATCAACACTAGCACGATTCAACACTAAAAGAGAAAAAGTCGTTTAAACGCGCAAATAGAACGTCCGCTCATTGTCGAGCGAAAGACCCTTTCGCGTTTTCATCGGCCCTCAAAAACTGGATGCAGCCTACACTCGAATTAATTCGAGTTTACATGCGTCCAACAGTTTCCCCGATTTTGCTATGAAACAATGTCTTCGTTTCATCGTTTCTTATTTTCTTTGTAGATTTCTACATGACGCTCCTTTTTCTTGGTATCGCGTCAAATAATGAATAATCTTGTTTCTATAGAATTATATCTATAAAGTTAATACTAAACATTAACTTGCTTATAAAAAATATATATTTTTCATTTGCCGCAACAGTGACGTAACTGAAAATTTGTAATTTTTTAGTTCCTTAGTTATTTATACATTGATCATTTGAGTTTGTACTCTGCTATGACAATGAAAAATTCGCTCATGTATTTCTTCAATAAAGATGTACAATCCAAACAAGAAACGTAGTTCGCATTAAATAAAACTGTCTCAGAAGTCAAACTAATTAACTCCATTTTTTGTTATTACTTTCCCAGTTTCATTATGTAAATATATGATTAACATCCAACTCTGAAGAGGCAAATGACTTGCTATATATAATTTCTATAATATTTATAAATTTATTTATCACAAAAGATAACACAAGTAATGATAAATTTCAAAAATTAAAAATTTTAAAAACTGTATGTGTAATATCATCTCTTTTTTCAAATGATGGAGTTGTGGCTTCTGAACGCCTCAAATGATAAAAGACTAACTTTAAGGCGAGGTTCAATGCAGAAAGACGACGAGCTTTCGGAGAGAAATGGTTGCTGAGGAAAGCTGAAGGTGCAATCTTTGCAGACTAGTGGAATTCATGAAAGGGCGCGAATTGATCTCGATGCATTTAAAAGTTTTCTCTTTTCCAGGTTAATTGATTTGAGTTTATAAAGCAAATGGGTCAATATTTCTATTGAATTTTCTTTAATTAAGAGCGTAGTTTTTTGAAAACTGTTTCTATGTTTATCATATTAATTGGATATGAGATTAATCCTTAACTGATGTGATTAAATCATGGATTGGATTTGAGTTAAGTTACTTAACGCTAATGACCGATTTTAAATTCCGGATTAAAAATTCTATAAATTCAGTGTTGTCACTTTTTCTCACTTTACTTCTCGCAACATTTCATATAATATACATATATTCATTTTGTCAATATCTATCTTTCTTTCATCTCTTCTAAAAAACATATTACATACATGCGTAAGTGTTTCGACCACTCGCGGAGAGATGCGATCGGGAGGAAGCACGTCAACGGGAGTCATAAATTTCCGTTACGATTAGACAATCGACGCCGCGAAATGATCAATCCCCTATTTCGGTTAGGATAATAGAGGTAGTTAAATTAAGTATAACACTGATGTAACAGATTATAAATTACAGTTTATTCCAACAACTTTGTAAAGGAGATAGTTATACTAGTGCGTAGATATAAGTGAAGTAGGTGACTGATCTAAGGGTGAAAACCCTGTCAAAAGATGCTGACTGTTCGAAAGATGGAAAATCAGTCAAGTTCGGTGACGATGCTGTGGCGGAGGAAAGCGAGGGATGGGTGTGTCTAGCGCACGGAATCATCGGATTTGTTGATAACAATTTTAACTAGGAAAGTGAGGGCAATGGATATTACTTCTGATTGGATAAGAAGGTTGGTGGACTAGGAAAGGTCTTAGCCACCCTCGAGAGAAAGTTGCTAGCGGAAGGTATCGTACCTGAGAAAATCCAACTTTCCCGTGACTTCCCGTAGTAGACAATGAATTTAAGGAACACTTAAAATAAAAGATATCTGTTTGGTCTGAAGGACCTAAACTATAAAAATGACAAGATTTATGGTGAGTCCTTAAGGCTATTGAGGGATGCAGTAAGGATGTGTCGAAAACTGGCTGCCATCTTGCCCGCGGTGTGTGGCCTGGATTAGGTAGAGAGTCAGCCGACGTAACAGTAAGTACATATATGTACTTACCTACTCACGTTTATCGCGATCGGTCATTTGACCGGTTGAAATATTCATATTGTATTACAAGTAGCGAGTACCTTAGCAAGAAGGAAAAAGGCAAGACGTATAGAGGAACATCGATAGATTCAATTACAATTTCTTACATACGTTCAATGTGTTAAATAAAATGTTAAAATAAAATGTGAAACGATAATAAAGCCACGAAGATTTGTTGTAGATGTAAGAAATATATTTATGGAAAATATAAAGTGAAGAAATGCTGGACAATTAATTATGCACTTCATTGCTAAATAAAAACAAAAACTATTAAGATAGTGAAACTGTTAAACAGTAAAAAAGTAAAAGAGGCTGCACGAATATTATTTATTCTTCTGTCTCTAAAATTATGTAAATGTTATTTTACTTACTGATCATTAAATTTTTGTTTTTATTTAGAATTAAAATGGAAAAAATAATAAAATTTTAATTTGTCATCTAAATATTATTTTTATCTTCTTATTGGATGTGCTAAATCGGACTGTTACTTACATTCAATTCAAAAAAACATAACTTTTAATAAAATTAAAATACTGGTATTTAACCATGATCATTTGACCGGTTCGGTAGTAATAGGCATGCATATATAAATTGTTGATAGTTTTAGTACTAATTTTAGAATATTTCATTTCAACTCATCACGTTGAAACGAATAAAATTTTAACCATGAATTTTTACTTTTATTGAAAGTGGATGGAAATATTTCTCTTAATGGTTACATAATGTATTATGATAATGACATTGAGAAATATTGTAGAAATTTTTGGAATTGTGTGCAATTTTATGATGGTAAAAGAACTAGGATTGGATATAAATGATCAATGGCTTGCCTATGAGGGTTTTATTTGTATTCTGTATGTTAGACGATAAATCTTTATTACATAAAATGCAGAATATAGACGATAAATAAAACGATGTACGCTCGACTGAAATAATTAAATCTCCAAACTATGACTACAAAAACAGCAACTAAACAAAGCACAATCGAATCTCGGTAACTCGAACCTCAAAGGAAGAACTAAAATCTTGAAGTTGTAGAAATTCCGACTTATCGAAATTTTAGAGTAATGGAAGTTTAACGAACGAAACTTCGACATACAGAAGCTTTCATTCATCTTTTCAGAACTCATTTTATTCAACGTACATAAATTCAAAAGTAAAGGACGTGGGAGATGACAGCAATTATATATTCTATTGACGAAAAACGATTAACTTCCATGGATATGCACGTAGCCGAAAAACAAAGAAATAGGCATACGACTTGTGTCGTCTTATCTTTTTGCCTTATGTTATGTTGAGACAATTCTAACAGTTGGGAGACAAGGATACAATATCGAATTGCAGAAACAGGAGTGATAAAAGTTCAACTTATAAAGGTGAATTTAGAGTTGTAAAAGTCTGGCTTTTCAAAACTCGAGTTATAGAGGTAAAATAATGCAGATAGCATATAATTCGAATTAAAGTAAGTTTTATTTCAACTCTTAGAATTTTTCGTAGCGGAATGGAAGGGAATAGAAAAAATTGTAATCTCCTTATAGAAATTTGACTTATCGAGGTTCGACTTCGAACATTTACATAGTATCAAATTTTTATAATCATATGAAAGTACTATTACATCATAAGAAATTTAATATATGTATCTATACTTAAACGTAGTTAATTAATGTATAAATGCTATAACAAGTACGAGTGCCGAATGATGTGTCGATACTTTTTACAGCCACTGTATGTCATTAATTCTACCAAATGTCCAAATTAGACAAATTGTGAATGAAAAGAATTAAATAAAAAAAAAAAAAACTGTATGTCATCTATAACTGTATGATCCAACGATACTACCTGAGAGTTAGGATGATTAACTCTAATAATTTAATTATTTAATAATTTACTTTAGTTCACATTTCCTATAAATTTGAAATGAGTCAGAAATGAAGAACAAATGCAGTTTTCTAATCGCTTATTTTTTGGTGTTTTTCAGGTCGAAATGAGTTGATTGCTCGTTACATCAAACTGAGAACAGGCAAGACGAGAACGCGAAAGCAGGTCTCTTCGCACATACAAGTGCTTGCTAGGCGAAAACTTCGCGAGATCCAAGCGAAACTCAAAGTGGTGAGTATCTGAATACCTCTTGTACCGTGTGTTTTTCTTACACTTTTATTTCCATTTACCGTTCATTTTTCATTTACATATATATATACCTAATAAACGCGTAACAACAATGTCAAACATTTTTATCGACACTTATATACGTTTTACAAAGGTAAAACGTAATCATTCTGTTTAAGCAGTAATAACAAAATTTATTATTTCTGATTGTTTAAATATGAACATTCGTATTACTATTAACTTGTAGTATTATTTTTGAAACGAGCAAATATAGTACTAAAAATGATTATCTTTGTTTTTTCAGAGAAATTAATAATAAAAAGTATCATTTTTATTTGTTTAAAAAGAATTATTAAAAATTATTATTTATATTATCTAGCGATGAAACATTTGAAACATAATTTTATTTAGCATTATACACACTACCACTCATAAGCATTCGAATATGTGGAAATTAAATGTGAACAACAGAAAAATAATATTTGATATATGATAAATTTTTAGAAGACTATTGTACATAAAAATTATCTATTGCAATATTTATGAATGGAGTTCTGCCTGAGCAGCCGAGTTAGACAGACGTGAGAAACTGTGCTTCAGTGAAAGTGCGACAAGCAGTGAATTTAGGTGAACGAAAACACAACAAACACTGGCAAATGGTAAAGTTACAAAATGCAGCAGCAAATACCACCAATCAGAATAACGAACAAAGGAGAAATATATTACACAAATAAAGCTACAAAAGAAATGGAAACGATTCAAAACCAAGAAGAAAAAAGCTACGAGGACGAACTATCATATCAAGATGAACACTGGAAGACAGCAACAGCGCACAAAAAGCGTAGAATAACACCAGGCCCAAGCGCTATGAAAACTTCATATACAGAAAAACAACAATGGCTACAAGAAATCTCACTCCGAAACTCATTCGGTCCACTAATAGAAGAAATAGATACGGACCCAAAAGAAAAGGTCACAATTCATATCGCTAAACCACCACCGATCTATATAGATGCCCAAATAATAGATCCATTAATCGAATTATTGTACAACACAGCAGGAAAAGAAAACTATAGTATAAAACAATTAAAAATGGACTAAGTAAAAGTTCAAACTAACACCCCAGAAACTTTTAGAAAAGTAACAAAAGCACCAAAAGAGAAAAACGCCGGGTATCACACCTATCAGCTCAAAACTGATAAAAGTAACAAAGCAGTAATCAGAGAATTACACCGAAAAACAAACACAAACAACATATGCGAGAAACTGGCAAAAATCGGACACCAGATAAGAGCAATAAACTACATAACCAGATACGATACTAAACAACCATTATCGCTATTTCTAATAGAACTTGAACCTAAAAATAATAACAAAGAAATTTTTGAAATTAAAAAAGTTCTAAACACAATAGTAACAGTGGAGCCACCCAGACAAAAAAAAAGACATACCGCAATGCATACGGTGTCAGCAATATGGACACACAAAAAATTACTGCAACAGAAACCCGGCGTGTGTCAAATGCGCAGAAAATCACCTAACAATAATTGTCCATACACAGGAAACATAAATGAAGTAAAATGCTACAATTTTAATGGAAACCACCCAGCTTTCTACAAAGGCTGTGTAGTCAGAAAACAACTGCAACGTAAACTGTTTCCGCCGCTTAGAAACAGGGCATACAATAACTTCTACGCGCAACAGGACAACACAGAAACTGAGACAACACCAAATTTACAGCATGTAACGAACATTAACCACAGTAACACCAACACCTTTGGCAGCCGAAGCTATGCGCAAGTAATCAGCCAATCGCCACCCTTAGACAACCAAAATCAGAACAATAACAGCAACGACACTACAGAAATCAAGGAACTGCTTAAACAATCCATTAAAAACACCGAAATGCTAACAAAAATGATAAGCGAACAAAACGCAGTCCTCAGATAGCAAACGCAACAAATCACAGTCATGCTACAACTACTTACAAACATGTTAAGCAAAAAATAAAAACGGACACGCTGAAAATAGCAGCCTGGAACTCAAACGGCCTACAACAACGGGCCCTAGAAACTAAAACATTCCTGTATAACAACAATATCGACATATTACTTGTTTCAGAAACACACTTCGCTCTAAAAAGCTACATGAAAATACCGTTCTACACCATATATATGATACCAAACACCCCTCAGGAAAAGCACACGGAGGGACCGCAGTGATAATAAGGAACGACATTAAACATCACTTACACAGCCAAGTTAGAAAGGAATATATCCAAGCAACCACCGTTACAGTACAAACTAGCAGCAACCACTTCCAGTTGTCAGCAGTACATGTACTACCGCGACACAAAATGACATCACAAATGTGGGAAGAGTACTTTCAACACTTAGGTGACAAGTATATCGCAGCGGGAGACTACAATGCAAAGCATTTGCTATGGGGATCGAAAATTACTACACTTCGAGGTAGAACCCTGGAAAAATACATTAGAAACAGTAACCTCAATATATTGTCCACAGGAAGACCGACATACTGGCCGACAGGCCTGAGCAAAATACCTGACCTACTGGATATTGCAGTTACAAAGGGACTAAACACAAATAAACTAAAAATATCACCCAGCCTCCAGCTTAGCTCCGATCGTACAACCATAATAATTGCATACAGAAACAAACCAATACTCTATAGCAATCCAGAGACCCTATGCAATAAAACCACCAATTGGCAAACTTTTAAAAAAATAATCGAGAGCAAAATCAACTACAACATTCCATTGAAAACACCCGAACACATCGAACAGGCAGTAACAATATTGACAGAAATTATCCAAGAAGCAGCATGGGCAATCACTATACCTGAACCAACGAACAGACAATCAAAAATAATCCCGCCAGACCTTGAAAAAATCAGAGAAAAAGGAAAAGCGAAAGCAAAATGGCAAAAACATAGAACACGAGAAAATAAAAAACACCTAAACAAACTTGCAAAGAAAATAAAAAACAAAATAAAAGAGCACAACAATAACGAATTCACATAGTTCATAGAGACACTCTCTGCACACGAAAACTCCAACTACTCCCTATGGAAAGGCACGAAAAAAATAAAGAAGCCAATAAAACCAGTCCCAGCAATCAGAAAAGCAGATAACACATGGGCAAGAAGCAACGAAGAGCAAGCTGAAGAATTGTGCAACCACCTTTACAACACATTTACACCACATAATATCAATAACAGCAACCCCAAATGTCATACGGACGAGGATGCGCAAACCACTAGTACCTCGACTGACAATCAGTACATCATACTTATAACAACAGCACAAGAAATTAGAAACATAATCGAGAAAACAAAAAACAATAAAGCACCAAGAATCGACCTAATCAATGGTAAAATCTTGAAAAACCTTCCGCCAAAAGCGATAAGACTAATGACAATAATATTCAATGCAGTACTAAGAATCCAATACTTTCCCAAACTATGGAAACTAGCACAGATCATTATATTAAACCAGGCAAAGACCCACACCAAACTGCATCTTACAGACCAATATCACTACTTCCTGAGTTTTCCAAAATACTAGAGAAAGTAATATACGACCGCCTAAAACCAACAATAGAGAAAGAAAAAGTAATACCAGATCACCAATTTGGATTCAGAAACAAACACTTCACGATAGAGCAAATGCACAGGCTCATTAACGAAATAATAATAGCATTGGAAAACAAACAATACTGTACAGCCCTCTTTATGGACATCGAGAAAGCATTTGACAAAATAAACCACGAAAGCCTACTACAAACAATCAGGAAACAATTCCGGGAGCAAATATACCAATTAATAAAATCTTATTTAAACAGCAGAACCTTCGTAATAAAAATCAAGGACACCTACTCTGAAGTTAAAGATATCAAGGCAGGGGTTCTGCAAGGAAACGTCTTAGGGCCAATACTATACACATTATACACGGCCAACATACCAACAACTACCAATAGCAAAATTCTGACATTCGCGGACGACACAGATGTACTAGTTAAGCACACTAATCCAGAAACAGCAGTCACATTACTTCAAGAATATATCACAAAAATAGAAAAGTGGCTGCAAGACAAACAAATAAAAGCAAATCCCAATAAATGCAACCATATTACATTCACACTGCGAAAACAAATACCACCAAACATCCTACTGAACGGCACGCACATAAAACAAACAAGGCAAGTCAAATACCTAGGACTCCACTTAGATGCACAACTCACATGGAAACGGCATATTAAATCAATAATAGACAAAATACAGACAACAAGGAGACAAATGCATTGGCTAACAAGTTCGAAAATCCAAATTAAGCATAGAAAATAAATTAAAAATATACAAAACTATCATAAAACCAATCTGAACGTACGGAATACTACTATGGGGAACAACAACAATGAGCAATATAAACAAAATAGAGACAATACAAGCTAAAATTCTTAGAACAATAGTAAATGCCCCAATTAAAATAAACAATTAAAATAATGAAACTATCTATAAGGTAGTTTATAAAAATTAAAGAAGCATTCAAATATTTTTGAGCAGAAACAGAGACGAAGACTACCTACACGAAACAGAACATGATTTATAACATATAGATCATATTTTAATTTTATAGGAAAGAAATTTTATGTGAACATTTAAAATGTAATGATATTTAACACAAAAGAAACATTTCTTATTCAGTTTTTGTACTATAGTAATTAATCGTGCTAATATTGAAAATATCCTTAGATTTTACAAAGCTTCGTGAATTTATCAATTATTTAAGAAATGTTTTATTAATTCGAAATATTATTCTCCTTTTCAACTATGTTATATGCATTAATACATTGTTAGCCGGAGACATATCAATATGCATTGTGTTACCTGCATGTTGTTGAGCGGAAACATATTCCGACGTATTTAGAGAGAAATATGCAGTTAAAACCACCGTATAAAGTTGTCATAAAGTAAAATTATAAAGCGTGTATCATTCATCTTCTATCATATTAGGTTTTCCATTACTCTTTTATGTACCCAAATTATAATATTATAATACTTATATAAAATTATAATATTATAAACATAATTATGTTAACATTTAATTTTAAAAAATGGCGCATCGCGAGCTTTTTGGTGAAGAAGTTTTCGATGAATTTTATGCAGATACTTTGATTATCCGAATGACAATACTAGTGATTCGAAAGATGATAGTCATTCAAAAAATATGTTGTTCTGATTCACTACGATATGAATATTAGACTAATAAAAAGACGTAAAACCTCCGTAATCGATTCTGATACTGAAAGTGAAAATGGCACTCACGGTGCTGGAGAATGGTCTTTTACTTTCATTGAAGATTTTTTTTTTATTTATTTCTTTTCATTCACAATATGTCCAATTTGGACATTTGGTAGAATTTTTTAACTGTTTGATTATCATGTGAGTGACTACCCCCAGCAGGATGCCATCTTCGTGTTTGTTAGGTTATATCCTTTGTGAGGTCTGCAGGCTGCTTCCTCTTCAGTCTTCTTTCCACGTTTGAGGCGTTGATCGTTTCCGCAGCTAGCCGATTTGGGTGTGTTGCGATTCTTTCTTTGTATCTTACCGCGTATCTCCTAATTTCTTCTTTGATCATTGGTATTCTCAGGTCCTTCCTTATGTCATCGTTTCTAACGTACCATGGGGCATTTACTATTGTTCTAAGAATTTTAGCTTGCATTGTCTCTATTTTGTTTATATTGCTCATTGTTGCTGTTCCCCATAGTGGTATTCCGTACGTTCAGATTGGTTTTATAATCGTTTTGCATATTTTGAATTTATTTTCTATGCTTAATTTGGATTTTCGACTTGTTAGCCAATGCATTTGTCTCCTTGTTGTCTGTATTTTGTCTATTATTGATTTAATATGCTATTTCCATGTGAGTTGTGTATCTAAGTGGAGTCCTAGGTATTTGACTTGCCTTGTTTGCTTCATGTGCGTGCCGTACAGTAGGATGTTTGGTGGTATCTGTTTTCGCAGTGTGAATGTAATAAGTTTGCATTTATTGGGGTTTGTTTTTATTTGTTTGTCTTGCAGCCACTTTTCTATTTTTGTGATATGTTCTTGTAGTAATGTGACTGCTGATTGAAGATTGAATGGAAAATATCATACAGAAATTAAAATTGCTTAAAAAATAACCGATTACAGGCTATTCTGCATAAATCCTTCGCTTAACAATGTGTTAAGCAAGTACTCTCTTTTAAATAGATATCAGAAAAATATATAAAAATGCTTTTATTATTATTATTTAATGCATTTTTCTTCTGTCATTTTCATATACAATTATATGACTCTAATATCTAGTTTTCAAAAACAGCACATCCACGCATACGACACTTCATATTTTCAATTTTTGGCGTCAGCTCATTTATTTCTCTTTCTCTCTCTCTCTCTCTCCCTCCCTCCTTCCCGCTCTCTTCCTCTCTCTCTCTCTCTTCTCTCTCTTACACAAATTTTTCTTTTTTATTTGCACCCGCAAACGATTCGAGTTGCTCTAAAATTAATTGTCAATAGAGAATTCGTTCGATCAAGAACGGCGTACAGGGAGGTTTGTAGCGGAATAAATCACGCGTAAAAATGAACCCGGGTCCGTTTAATCAACAGCTGAATTATTAAAGCGATTTGGGAACAATTGCGCGGCTGTTAATAAATCACAGAACGCTGCGTTTGCCGCTTTCATTCGGCGATGAGAAGCGTCGATATAAACCGGAGGAAAACAGAGAGAGAGAGAGAGAGAGAGAGAGAGAACCATGCAACACAGGATTGTTCGTACAGGGAACAGTCAATTGTGAATGCACAAATATAAAAAGAAGACAAAACGAACGTGTAAATTAAGCAATTCGACCGTGTTTTACGCAGTTAATCAGCACTAACTTATAGAGGCACGCGTTGCTGAAGCATGAGTTTATTTCCGGTTTCGATGTATCTGTCACGAGACGGTGGAAAAAAGCAGTTAATTTCAACTGAAAGGAATTTGTTTGGATACGTGATTTTGGAGAATCAATTTCGTTTTCATAATGAAGACAATTATAGGGAATGAATTACCATAAGAAATTAATAGAAATATTGTTATAAAGAAAATAAAACAATAAAAAAGGATTATAAATAGTACAAGAGAAGAAATGAACAAACAACAGTTAATTTCAGCTCAGAATTGTATGATTTTAGAATCGGTTTCGTTTTCATAATGAAGGAACAGTTTGTCTTAAATTTAGTAGCTGTAAAAAGTTTTTGGAAATATGGTTATAGAGAAGATTTAAAAGTGTTTTCTAGTATACGAGAAAAGTGCAAAACGCGAGAAATTTTTAATATTTCAATATATTTTGAAAAATGGAAAACGCTAAATAGTATATCATATACATTAACCTGATACAAAAGATCTATTCCCAAAATACTACGGATTTTATTTATGGAAAGGTGAAAACAAATAAAAATCATAAATCATTTTGTGAAACTATTAACAAATCTGACTACGTTAATTAATAAACCGCAAAAAATGGGGGTCAGAGTTACAAGTTGTCAAAAAATTTCAAAAAAAGCCTGGTGTGCACATCGAAACGCTTGAAGCTTTGTCGGAATTACAGAGCGACTGCATCTGGTACTGCAGTGGCCGCATACCGCGAGCATTATTCAGAGAAGCACCCGGTGGCAGGACAGGCCAGTGTGTGACGTAATTTTCTGGTTTCCGCGTTTCACGTGGGGTGTGAAACACCAGCCGGTGACCCTGCTTATGCTACCCAACCGGAGGCCGATTTATTCCCCGAGAAAAGAATTTTTAGGCACAGTGTTTACGTTTCCTGTGGTCACACCTTATTTAATTTTCTACGCGGTCGAGCGGCCATTAAAGACCATTCGCGGCGAACCATACCGTCGCCGTATTTTTTCCAAAATTCGCCAGCGTTCTCTTATCAAAGTTCTCTGAACCACTGGAAACGACACCGTTAACTTCTGTAGAACGCTAAAATTCTCCAAGTTTGTGGTTGTGGTATGATATTCTAGGACAATTGAAGAGTTCGTAGGATATTTTTAAGAGGATTATATGGAAATTGCTAATGAATAGCTTTAAAATGTTCGTTTATTGTTAAAGATAAAATGAATTGATAAAGATGAAGCAAATACAAAGAGCTATGTTAGAATGAATTAATTGATTCTAGAATCTTTTGCGCTACATGAGTTCGTTTTAGTATACATTGAACTAAATACATAATGTGTGTTTAGCATTTAGAGATAATGTGTTCTAGTCACATGCAGAACAAAATTATTACCTAATACAAGGATTTCAATGGGAAAGTTTTAATATAAATGTAACATTTTACTAATTTTTCATACTTTATATACAAAATTTATGTAATTTGTATGCTTTATATTCATATTTACATTAATTAACTTCCTCACTATATTCTCACGACTTATGACTGAAGCTACATAATAAAATAATTAATAGGGATATTTTTTAGTTATTAGAGACAATCAATAAGTAAACAATTGAACTGAACTAATAAATTTACAAACGATGGCCAAAGAGATTCATTCTTATTATTTACTCTATATATTTATAGTAATGTAGATATAAGAAAGAATTCATAGTAATGAAGATGTAAGAAAATTGATAGTATCAAATCAATCGATAAATTTCTTTCCATGTTCGTTATAGTATTCTAATTCTACTCGTAAAAACTGATCATTATAGCATCCATATGTTTTAGAATCGTTCGTTATAGCAATTCCTACTGTATCAAGAACGTGATTAGTAAGTAAATACCTACATTTTTGTTGATTTTTTAATTTTAATGTCGTTTTATGATTAAACAGAAGAAGAACATACATCGCGTTAGTAACACGTTTGATAATAAGACAAATGAAATCTTACGAGTAAATTGTACAAATTACAAATTAATCTGATCATCGTATTTGACGAATAATGATAAATCGTAAAAATGAATTATATATAACCTATAACTTGCATTTTATTAACCCTTTCGCTCCGACGGGCGTATATATACACCCTCAACGAATGAACATTCATATACGAAGAGCGTACATATACGTTCATACCATATATACTTTTATTGCATACTTTACATGAGATACTTTTGTTAATCGAGTATCTGGCAACGCTGCATGCTTCAAACAGTTGATTTTTATATTTTATAAAGTAAAGTGATATTACTAAATATAATAAATATCATTGTAAAATTTAGAGAACAAGAAACGACTTCTACTTACTTCGTAGCATTCCGTACCTCAGTGTCGACTACTCGGTAATGCGCTCCGTTCACAGCTATCACATTTTGTCACAAGCGTTCCGTAGCGAAAGGGTTAATTTAATGATATTTACTGATGTTGTAAGATACACAAGTTTGTGTTTCGAAATAAGCAACTCGCTATTCTTTCTTCCTTACTTGAACTCGCCGACAAAGTGAGAGAACCGAGAATGAGTAAGAGGTCCGTACAAGCGAACAGCTATAAATTTGCATCGTTTAGTAGAAGACTGACAACATATCTCAAGGTTATTGAAATGGGCAAGGTGTATCGTATTCTACATAATTATGCGAATTCAATCCAACCTGTTGTAGTCTCCGATAACTCAATGATACTAGTTAAGAATTAGATCGCATCAAATTGAAAAAACATTAAAACAATTAATTCGTTTCACCCTTTTTACGTATTTTGGATTCAATAGACTTAATAGATTAGTCGCTGCATACGAATTTTTCCAGGAAGCACATTCTTCGAAGAATCAGGCCGCATCATCTATATCCCCCAAAATAATCCTGCATCAAGCATTATAGTATAATTGATTGTTGCGGTGTAAACGCGACTCTCTCTCTCTCCCTCTCTCTCTCTATCTATCTATCTATCTATCTATCTATCTACCTATCTCTGCCCTCCCAATAACTGACGATACACCCAAAAACGGGCGAACGGCATTTCAGAATGTCGATAAACATGTCCAGCCCGTTACCCGGGCCAATCCTGCATTCCTCGCATGTATTTGCGCGATGAGGGGCTGGCCGCGGACAGGGACAGAGCGATTGTACCGTGACAGAGCGATTGTACCGTAACAGACAGAGAACAAGCGAAAATTGAAAAAAAGGAGGGTGGAAAAAATAGAGAAAGGGAAGATGGAAAATAAAACAGAAAAAAAACGAGGTGGAAGAGAAAAAAATAACACGAGAACAGCCACCCTCTCAATTAACCGAATTGATTTTCTACTGCAGATTCGTCGGTAAAGAACGGTCCCGCGGAATGAAATGGATTTTTCGCATGCAGTGCGCGCCCGATTTCACGATAATAATTTTTCCCTCTCTATCTGTCTTTATCTCTCTATCTGTACTCTTTCTTTCTTCCGTACGTTTTCCCCCTTTTTTCTATTAAATTTGAAAATTCGCTCGTCTGCATTCCTTTCAAAGAAATCGCACCGCGTGCAAAATAGGAGCAGTACCTATACATTTTACATATGTATAAGAGCGGCGTGGTCGATTTTTATGTGAAGTATTGTATGTAGTTTTCTGTGTATGCGTAATTGAATTTACGATTATGTGTACTCGTGAATGTGACGTGAGTGAGTGAAAGCACTCAACCATCTTATGAATAAAGGGAAATAAGTGGCTTTTAGGCTTATGGTGGTGAATGTTTAAAATGGAAAATGCTTACATGTAAGTTTAACTAATTATATTATAAAAAGTTTTATTTCTGTAATATAGGATTTAAATATACATTTCTTGCAATTCGAAGCATTACAAATATAGAGCGGGTTTTGAATTTTTATTTTAAGTACTAATTACAAACTAAAAGTAGAATTAGTTTTTAAAACTGCCAGAGTAGCCAAGATAACCAATTTGAAATTTTTCGTAGGAATGTCGTAAGTTTAAAACGGTTTTGTAGATTATTGCACTTTTAATTTAAATGATTTTTTGTAAAATATATAAAAAAAGCTGCAAAAAGTATTTTTAATACTTGAAAAAAAGTTTGATATAAAATTGAAACGAGAAGTCACGCATGTAAATATTATTTTTTTCATATGTTGTTGAATCTTGAAATATTTTTTTAATATTAGAAAAATACGACTGAGTTGAGAACGACTAAAATAATGCAGCGAGATTAATTCCTCTGGTATAAATTTTTATTCTTTAGTCGTGCATCAGTAGTTACAACATTAAGTTTATAAAGACTTTCATACTATGAACATAATATTTCATAAAGATGAAACTCAGCTCATAACTTGACATATATGTTATAGAAATAAAATTTGAAATATTTTACAAGCGTACAGATTACTATCACCTGTAAATCGTTGACCTGCTAGTAAAATTTTCGTAGGTGCCATAGTAAGTTTGCCATTCCACGCTTATAGTGTGACGTAATATTTAAAAAATTCTTCAAGATTGGGACCTGTTGTTTGAAAAAGTTGTTAATATATAACTTTCGATAAAAAATTGAAGATTCCATTTGTTTACGTAACCATATCCATACTTGTAAATTTTAGTCCATACCCCGTTGGGGGCTACTATTATATCGAATTATATCATTTTATCATTGTATTATCGTCAAGTATTGTATTTATGCTTATACTTATTTATAAGTGCAGATGTCTTTCACAGACATCAAACTGAAAACTGTAAATTCAATATAAATATTCCTTTCTTTTTAAATAAAAAATAGTTTACACAGATTATACAGTAGTTTGTAAACATGTATGTATTTGACTAAAGAGTTAGATGTAAGCAAATAGTACTTAGAAGCAAATTTACCTACAATTGAGTATCATGAATGGTGAAAAATCGGAAGCAAGTAAACCTGAAAAAGGAAATTATTGTTAAATTACATAAAGAAAGAAAATCGCAAAAAGAAATTGCGGCTTGTCTGAACAGAAGTAAATCAGCAATTCATTGCAAAATAGGATAATACAATAGTGATAGAAGGGTAGAAAAGACAATCCTTCAAAAGTAATGAAAAATTCGTATATATATATATGTGCACTGGAATTGGAATCGATGGTTACTACAATTACGTGAAAAAATTTTATGGAAAAACCGAAAGAATACGAAGAATTAGCAAGAAAAATAACCTACCTTTGAATACTTTCGTTATTCGCTGTAATTTAAAACATCCGCCTGCATCATTCTCATTAAATCAACTAGACCCTCCAAATCTCACTATAATACAAATAACAACAAAAACTCAACCAAATAACTAAATCAATCAATAAAAGGAAGCGACAATTCAATCTGAACCAATGCAGCAGCCGATTCCGCAAAAATAGTGTTCTCTTGCTACATATAAAAGGACAGAAGAAAACAGAGAAAGAGAGAAAGAGAGACAGAGAGAGAAAGGCAACAGGCGAAAGTTCACAGTTTTTCAGTGTACAGGTTGACCGAGGAGAAAGGTTTTATCGCTGTGCATTGTTACGCGGCACGCTTCATTTCGAATGGGCAGAGCTTGTAATGGCTCTTCCATTACGGATTTATGAACGAAATTGAAAAGGCCTGTACCGCGTGGAGGGGTGAGGAACGTGAGAGGGGATCATGGAAGGGTTGGTACACGCCAATTTCCCGGATATCACGGGAGCGAAGCTCTCGCGTTCGCTTCGTCAGCAATTTTCGACAGCGCGGGGGTGGCGCTGATTAAAACGACGGCTTTCCGATAAAAGCACAAAATTCCCGCGAATTTCGCGACCCAAAACCAGCCTTGTTTCTGCAATCAACTGCATTGCCGTTTCACTCGATAGCGATCGATGACATCAACCGCGCTCAGGTCGGGCTTAAAACAGCGACAGAACGAAGGGGGCGAGGGAATGGGGATGCAAGGGGTTGGAAATTCAGCGGCGAGGACGAAATTATGCAGGCAACCAGGGGAAATCGTTCATCGATTTAATTTTACACAGTTTGATCTGTGTGGATACACAGTAGGGAATAAATAGAAGCTTTCTTCGATCTTTCATGGGAATTTTAAATTTTTTAATGGGATATTCTTTTTTTTTTTTGTAGTGTGTGTTAATGTAATTTCATTAGTGTTGTTTGTTATTTTATGTTATGTTTGGTTTTTCTAGACAATTTATTCGTGAATTTAGATTCTCTTTCTTTTTTTAGTTTGCTTTAACATATTGTGGACTGTAAAATTTGTGCAAAGTTTTGCGCCTGTGGCCGAGGTAGTGTGTCCTAATTTTCATAAAATGTGGTTTTCAATCTACTCTTCTGTAAAAACAAAGGAGTATTCTCCAACGCCGTGAATGTCATTTGTATTTTCAACATCAGAATCGATTACTATGGTTTTCTGATCTTTTGTCTTCTTGTTGATCTAATATTCATATCATCTGAACCAGAACTGTATTCTGTGGAACTACCATCATCCGAATAACTAATATTGTCGCTCGAACAATCAAAACATAAAATTGCATAACATTTACCGAATATTTCTTCTTCTCTTGTAATACAATTATATTTATAATACATGATGATGAAGATCAGAAAAAAGCCTAACATAACAAAATGTGAATGATAAATCATCATAAATTTTATAACGAACACTTCATTAATTTAAAGCTCTGCATATATATCTCCAACCAACAATGTATTAATAATGAAATTTTCGATGTTGAAACGCACCTTCTGAGAAGTCTTAAAACAGTTATTATATTTACTCCATAATTGAAAAAAATTATAGATGATTTATATCGTAATGCAATTTAATTTACTGCTTGGCACGATAAACAAGCTATATATAACTACCGATATATTAACAATTATATTAAGGCATACGTGCAATTTAAAATTTATATTACATTGTATTACAACACTAAATACTAATTAAGAATAGGAAATATCCTAAAAATGTTAAGCAAGTATGTATGTGTAAGAAAATGAAACTTTGGTTCTGGTTATTCTTAATGTTACCAAAGTTGTACAATCTTTCTGATAAATTATAATTGTTTAGTAAACATATAATTTATTCATTAAATGCATAATATTGTAATTCGGCAACATAATGTATGAGACATACATGAGACATACATTTCTAATATATTACCAGTATTCGAATATATTTAATACCACAGACAATACATGCCGGAGTGTGTGTAGTAACATATCGTTATAACGGAATAAATGGAGTTTCTATGTCCAGACAAAAATTAGTTTTTTTTTCGTAGTTTTCGTGTGCTATAAATCTACTATGTCTTTTTTTACATTTACGATATTATAATGCTTATATTTAGGATGTTAAAATACTTTAGAAATCGTACTATGCAATCAAAAGAATATGTAATACATACGTTACTTTTTCGCAATAATGCAGGATTGTGCACATATGCATGTTCTATACATATAGTCATTTGGCAACAAACAAAATTCTAGATAGAAATATACAAAGCTGATTTATGGTAGAAGACACCTTATCGATTTTGGTGACCTTAGAATATGTTGCCAAGGTCATCATTCCCAACAACTTTTCCGTATACGTGTTATCGCCGATCGGCCTTAGTTCCTGAGATGCTCACAAAAAACTCCAATAGAATTTAGGTTTCTATGTTACGATTATATTTTATTCTGGAATAGGTGGCCGCATTTTTGTATAGTTCAACCATCGATGGGAAAAATAACCAAAAAATAATGGATTATGAATTGGGTTAGAGTAGTATACAATGCTAGCGTGAAATAATTTTCGATAACTTTATTGATATATGGAATATGGAATATTTGATATATGGATATATGAAATATTTTATTTTGACCTTTAATTCATCAAAATAATGGACACAAAATATATACATACATATCCCCCACATGCAACCTAATGATAACAATAAATTTACAAAATCGAATAAAATAAAAATTAAATCATGCTAGTGTTATTGGCCGCCTCACGGAAAGACTCGGCGCCGATTATTAATCTAAATCAACCTACAATCCACGGATTTTTTTTTTTTTATTTTTATTAAAGATGATTAACATCAATGAATTATTTAGGTTGGGCTGTGTAAAAAAGCGGCCACTTATGTGTAAGAATGAAGTGTAATGAGAACTACAGTTAATTGAAGTTAATATCTCGGAAATTAATGTCGAGCGATATTAATTTTATAACTTTATAACATGTATTGAGAAAAGCTGTTCAGAACGATGATCTTGACAACATATTTCAAGGTCATAAAAATCGGTAAGGTCTGTCCTCATGTAAATAATTACATATACAAAATATTATATAAAACAATGAGCTACATAATAAAATTATTTTTGAATGATTTTATGACACATTAATTCCACAATTTTTAAGTGTTCCGTTCCCTTTAGAAAAATCATTTAGTGGTGAAAATACTGAATCATAAAAATGAGATTTTGAGAAGCAAATTAGAAGCCTCAAATGCTGTTATTATTAGAAGAAGAGCAATATCGGACAAATAGTTCAATTAATATACACAAATTGTATAATACAATTTCCCAAAATACCAATATATATATTTATCCTGAAAAAACAGCAATAACATATTTGCTTTAAGTATTCCAATTAAACGAAACAAATTTAAACACGATAAAACAAACGGTATCTGAAAAATTCTTTTCTAAATACTTACTTTTTTTCTAAAAAGTGTTTGCTTTTGCAACTAATCAAAGTCGATCGCAAAACCAAGTCGATCCGGAAATTTCCTTCGCAAAAGATTGTCACCACCAATTATCATCGTTAACTCCTTAATCAAATTTAACTCCTTATCTTGTGATTTTCTCAGTTCATATTTAAATGAATACAAATCAATTATTATACAGTCAGTCACAAAAGTTTACATAGTCCTTTAGATATAAAATATTATAGTAAAATTAATAGAAACGTTAGGGCTACAAATTGTAAAATGTAATACATTAAGGCACAAATTGTTAAAATGTAACACAACTTATTAATTTTCACCTTTATTAAAAAAGAAAACATAAAAGAATATAAAATACAATATTACAAAAGTTACACGCATCTCTTATGTCTAAATTAAAGCATAAAAATAATAGGCTTAATATTATGTTAATATCTTGTAAGCCCTCCCCTCATCTTATTATCAGCATCAATAATGTCTTGCTAACTCTTTAGCGTTGAAAAATTAACGATTTTGTAATTTCGGATGTAACTTTATCCAAAGATTTGTGTTAAATGTTTTAATTTTTATAATTATTCTCCGAAATACATTAATAAATACCTCATAAAAACACAACATGCATAAATTATCCATATGGATGAATTTTCAAATTAGGTTTCTCAAAAACTAAAAATTTATAACTAAAACGTTAAAAACTAAAAACCGAACAAAAAAATTTTATTCTATACTTTTTTTATATAAATGATTTTATAAAAAATCATTTCGTGCCTCCTTATATTATTATTCAATAAATGAAACTTTCTATTAAATCAGAATTATAACCACTGCAACGATTATGATTTAATAGGTACGATAACCTAACGCTTAACTAGTATCAATAGGTAATATGTGAACAGTGAATTGGATTTAAGATTAGGCTACTTAATTTCCGGATATTTAAGTTTAATTTATATTTTACATATTACACCTTAGATGCCATTGATGCTTTTTATTATAAAAAATAGAAAATATAAATTAAAAAACGTATTCTACAATTAAATAATCTAAGCTAGGTTATTAAATTGTTATAAAAGTTTAAAATAAGACAAGGTTAATCACAACCATCGTCAATAAGGCAAGACATTCACCAGTAACAATCAAACAATAGCAAGTATAATCCACCGCTATAACCAAAAAATAACACAAGTATAAGAAGAAGTTCAAAATGCTAAAGCTCAATTATCGTGAATCATGAGCACAAAAAAAATGTTAATATATTGTAGTAATGAAAAAACAGATTTTGATTTACGTAATTTTTTATTAAAATCAACAAGTATACTAATATTATTAAATTATGTGACATTATATTATATAAAATATATATATATAAATTATATATACATTACATTATAAAAAATTCTTTTTAATTTCATTAGATTTTGTATTTACTGCTTTGTGTATATACAAAATAAATATTTTCGAATGATATGTGTATTGATTCAAACGGCTATCATGGATTGAAGATTATAAACGTAATTTAATAAACACTTTAAGCCCACGACATGCATTTGATTCATGTATGGTCGTTACGTACAATATTTCTTGAAACCACTGCATTTATTTATTTTACTATTCCGATTTGTTGCATTAAACATCAATATATCACTATTTGCAAAAAATACCTGCTCTTAACTCATCAATGTACCAGCAAATGCACTAAAAAACAATACCAAGCCATCAGAAATAATAGATAATTTTTCAAAAACTAGTATAAAAGTCTTACGAAACAGGAGAGACAATAAACTCATAATTCGCTAAAAAAGAAAACAAACAAAAACTATCATACCATCGAGATTTCACCGACAGTCGGCAATGCGTTGTAATCGGTTTGACGATTTGTTAGGATCATGCCGCCAAGGAGAAGGCGCTGCAGACTATGTCGAGCATGTCGAGCGCTCAGATAGTATCAGCTGGGAGTGCGATACACAACAAGATGCCCCCCGCCCTCGTGGGGCCCCTTGCCCTTCATGCTTCCACCCCTGTCTCCTATCCCGGAGCGGTAAGTCCCGATCACGGAGCACCCCTTGGAACAAATTTTTTTTCTCTTTGAACAGTCTATTTTTTCTGTTTACATATTACGCAACCAGAAAAATACTCTAGAGAAAAAAAGTATAAAAAGGAGCCACGAGCTTTGGGGTGAGACGACGAGACACGCTTGCTCGACACGATACGTAAAGAGAGAAAGATTTAACTAAAAATCACAGATTTCTTTTCTTTTTTACACTAGCAGTAAACTGAGGATGTTTATGCAAACTTGTGTTTTATTAATTTAATTAAGGAAATGGAAACTAAGCAGAAATTTGTAGCAAGCATATACTATACTAAAGTATACTTTGGATATTTTATATATTTTTGCATATTATGTGCATTCTGTGTATTTTTGCAACACTGAATTTTCATAAATGCATAAACATTCGCAAACTAATCATCACTATACTGCGGATTTTTGTACAAATTTATATCTTTGTAAATGCAAAAAGAAAGATAGATATTCTAAATATTTATTTCGAATATTTTATATATTAATTATACGCCATACATTATGTACTTTTCAATTTTCCGCCCATGCATAAACATCCGCAGGCTATTTATTCATTTACATCACTACGATCGTTAGGTCAATCATAATTTTCAAGGTGGAGATGTATTACATATATACATAGAAAAGAGGTAACACGGAAATTGGTTTAGAAAATAAAATGTGTTCCTGATCAACGACGCTCGCGATCTCTCGATCATCTTTTGCCCCTCGAAATCGCTTTTATTTTTCGTTGGACGAACGATCGGTGTCTCGTCGTCTTGAGGATGTAAACTTTAATTGCTATCACACACACTGTCAGTTTGGCTTCTTCTTTGACATCGTATCTGTTTTCTTTTCATTCTAACCGCTTCGCCCTGTAACCGTCTCTAATCCGCTTGCGAGAGGCCGATCACACACGTGTGATTTTGTTTAAACTCACTTCTGTTTTTTTAAATATCTCGTGGATAACATGTACATACACATAGTAGAAGAAAATACTCTCGTATTTGTTCTCCGATCGTTTTGCTTCAATATCCAGGAATTACTCGTTCAAACATCTCTGAAATTATTATTAATCAATTATTATCAATTCATATAATAATGCTTATTCAAAAACATACTTTGCTTCTTTTATCTCTGAAAGACTTGACAATTATTATTTCAAATTTATCTCGTTCCTCAAATATAAATTTGTATAACAATTCATTTTATTGTATGTTTGGTAAAAGTATAAAAAGTGAAATTCTATACAAACGATGCAAATAATCTCTTCACCTTTTCTAAATTCAATTCTTTAGTTCCTTAATTTTCACTTTTACATATACATCTACATACAAGCACACAATTACAATTTCTATCTTTTTTTCTTATCCAGTTAGCTGCTGTTCTTCCTAATCTTCTTCTCATTTGCCTTGCAGCTTACTATTGTCACTTAAAAAAAAAAAGAACATTACAGGACAGTAATATTAGTGGACTGTAAGAGGACAGTGTTTACGCGATTTTGAAATTACCATCTCCACCTTCGATTACTCTCCTTATTATTCTTCCTGCTGTTTCTCTCTCTCTCTCTCTCTCTCTCTCTCTCTCTCTCTTTCTCTCTCTCTCTCTCTCAATCATGGAAGCTTGTGCGAAAAAACTAACCATCCTCATATAAATGGAACCCCCTTGTTCTCTGCTGCTACGCCCCTGGGGGCCCTTGTTGTGTATTGTTCAATTTGTCCGTCGCTCTATCTTTTTTACGTATGTATATCACCTGGGCATATATACACATACAAATACGAGTGTGCATATTGTATATGAAATTTTTGGATATTAATTACATGTTGTGAGGCGTCGTTGTGTCTTACCAGACTGTCTTTCTCTCTTCACGTAATATAGTTGTTATTTATTATATATATATATATATATCCTTCATTGTTGTGCGCGTATGTTTCTCTCATACATATATATTTTTTTTTTTGTAATTTAATTTTTCGTGTATTTAGTATTATGTTCATTTTTTTTAGTAAATTTTTCTGTGCCCTGTTGCAAAGTGTCACGTTGACTGCTCACCCGAGGGCTCGATGGCTTACAAAGAAAAATGAAATCTCTTCCTGCTATTACATTTCAGAACCTACCAACTGCATTGTTTGATATGTTCAATTGATATTTCTAATTAATGGATCATGAGTTACGGTAGCGAGCATGTAAATAGAAAAAGCTATGCCAAATTTAAGACTGACTAACCAATAAGATTTGTACTAAAAGAATTGTGGAGTACGTGAAAAGATATATACTTAATGCAAGGAAGAAAAGTTCATTTAAACTCCCAAAACTGTACAGTTGTAAACCTACCAATTAGGATTGATTATTTCGATTACTGTGGTAGTTCCAATGTTGATTTAGTTTGTAGTTATTATTCGGAATAGGAATTTAAAAAATTTCCATATACATGTATAGTACTTTAAAAACTACGAGAAATATGTTTAAAAATTCTGTATTATTAGAAAAACATAGAAAAAGCTCATCATAATATTTATGATTAGTAAGCACTTATTTACAATTAGTAAATTTCTTATTTACACGCTCGTCACTGTATGCTTCCAATAAACAGTATGCATCATTGGTTGACAGCAATTGTTCAGTAATTTCTTTATATATACATAAATGTATTTGCACATCAGTGTTCATTTTATTTTAATATTTGTATATCAAAGATTTATATGTATGAATTAATATTAAATTTATTGCGGTGAGACCGTAAAATACAAAAAGTAACCAAAAATTCAAAATATTTAGAAAGAAATAATTTTCATATATATATAAAGCACTACGTGCTTGAGTTATGATCCACGGATCAAAAATACTTTTCTAGAAAGTTGAACGTGTTGAACATGTTAAATATACGTGTAGTAAAATTTATCTTGCAAAAATCAGTATCATAATACAGCATTAGAAACTGGAAGATACATCATTTTCTCTTTCAAGATCAACAACTAACATGTTCCAAGCTATTTTAGTTTCGTGAAATTAAGAGATCGTGGAATATATAGTATATATACAACTGGTACGGAAAGTATTTGTAATATTTAGACTACGGATTTTCATACAGTTATGAGAAATACGTAGAATGCAAATAATTTCTACAAATGCATAAAAT
This sequence comes from Bombus soroeensis, assembly GCA_014737365.1. NCBI lineage: Eukaryota > Metazoa > Arthropoda > Insecta > Hymenoptera > Apidae > Bombus > Bombus soroeensis. Next base: position 1,738,911 of record JACXIL010000240.1, read on the forward strand.
ATTCAGAATATAGTAATTTCTATAATATTCAGTAAATAAGACAATTTTCTATCTAAATTCTATTTTCTTAATTATATTCATAAACATGTGAATAGGCAGAAAAATCCGCAGTCTAGTCATATATAGAGGCACCTAGAACCAAAAGGATGCAAGTGACATTTCCTTGTATATCGAAGAAATTGAGTTTGAAATCCAAAGCTGTTAAAAAATTTCACTTAAAGTCATGAAAATGAAATTATATTTAATGCTTGACATATAGTATACACAAATTTCTAACGAATTGCATCTTTTAGTTTATGCGTAATATAAATTACTTGCGTCTCTTTGACACGAATTTATTTCAATATTATTTGTTTAACAGATAATTTTTCTAGTTGGATTACTTAAATTACTTACAATATTATATTTAAAGATTTAACTAACTATTTCTGTTCTTAATTCGAAAATGTCAAAAGTAGCACTTGCATCCCTTTGGTTCTATTACCTCATATTTTAATCGAGGCATTTTCAATAACCTATTCTTTTCTGAAGGAATGTTTCTTAATATGATTTCAAATATACAAGAATTGAAAAGTTTAGGGTGGCTTTATAGTTATGGCAGACAATGCAGTAAAAATTATAAGATCCAGTGCAGACGAGCAGTTTGCGTCAACGCGTCACGCGTCGCAGCAATTTGCCACAGCGTTTACGCATCCAATTTTTCTTCCAGTATACAAGAGCGTTTTGCGTTAATTTGCCACAGCATTTTGCGTTTGTTTTCATATTGTATATTTGTTTAGTTAGAATTTATCCATGGATGCGGTACACACAAACCGCTCGTGTAAAAAGATTTGGTTATATAAATTAATATAAAGCAATATACTGTCGAGTGTCAGCATTTCGTTCGTGGCCAAGCAGTCCGAACGCCTGTTTTGATGGACGCAAACTCACTGCCTATAGTTGCCGTTCAAAGTTGCATCCCGTGTAAACTGTTTCATACAAATGTATGCTGTTCCAAAAAGCAGCAACAAATTGCAGCAACCCGACGCAGCGCGACGCAGCGGTAATGCTGACGCAAATCGCTCGTCTGCACCAAGCCTAAGTGTATTCACCTTATATTTTACAAACTACTAATGTTTCACTAAGAAATAAGAAAGGCAAATAAAATCATATTGTGAAGAAAAAATTTTCTCCGTAAACAGTTCATCAATTAGAGTAATATGACTTCTATTTAATAAAGAAAAATAATCGTAAAAATAAAAGTGAATATCTATGTAATTAAAAAGACATAAATATATGCAAATACTAACCGTAACCATCGTAGTGCTTGAATGGCGAGACGCTTGGTAAATTTGTTTAGCGTTACAAAGGGAAAAAAGCAGATGTCCTGTTTTCAGCAATTCTGGCAACCGGGTCTGCAGCCAGGAACGTCACAAGATGTCAAACCGTTTTCGCAGCCGGCGTATACCGGAAAACCAGCGACAGCGGTTTCAAGCGGTGACATGGTCCAGGCTCAACCACCCCCGCCCTGGGAAGGACGTGCCATCGCAACCCATAAGCTTAGGCTTGTAGAGTTCTCGGCCTATATGGAGCAACAGAGAGACCAGGATATTGTAAGTACTCTTGCGCAAAATAAAATGGCCACAAATATTCAGCTTGACTGTCAGATGAATGGTCATTTGCTTCGTACAGAAAGTGGAAAAAAGTACGGATGGTAAAAATGAAAACGAATTAAACTTTCAATTCCTATAATTCAAAATTCCGGCAATTTTTATCTTGAATGTCGCAAGATAACAAACTTTAAGGGGGTATTCTGGTCTAGAAATTTGAACAAATCGATTTTTTTCATATTTTCAAAGCTTGAACCTTTAAGGATATGTCCTTAAAAGGATTTTTCAAAATTTAAATTATTTTCCGAGATATAGCTGTTTTAGTGACGCGCCATCCAAACCGGCTTGGCCGGAACGAATCGAACAAAAAGCAAAAAACTGTGGCTGAGGGCACTGTCGATGAATTTGTCCATGAAAATCCTCCTCTAAGTGACGATGTATTGGAAGTTATAAAGCCAATCTATGAAAGTTTGTCTGCAAATACCTTATTAGAACGATGTTTGGGTTCTAAAACTGAGAATAATAACGAATCGTTAAATTCTTCGATATGGACTTTTGCTCCGAAACACATTCATGCAGGAGGGCGGACCATTAAAATTGCTACTTTTCTCGCTGTTAGTATTTTTAATGAAGGTTTTATACCCATTTTAAAAATACTGAACGTTATGGGAATCACGATTGGTCCAGAAGCTTATGCATTCGCCGTTATACGTAACAATACCCGGATTGAGCGCTTAAAAATACGAGCATCTAACGCTTCAAAGGAGGCCAGAAGTGCTCGTTTGGAAGAAAGAAGTGCGGAAAATGCTTTTTTTGAATTATGGAACAGGAATCGCAGATTGAAAAAATGTACGTATAAAGTACCATTGTATGGCTTATACTGCGCGTAACTTAACCGGAAACTTTAAACGCGTTTTTCTCGAAACTACTTTTTTCGAGTTGGTGCGCACGATATCTCAAGTTCTATTGAATTGATTTACTTGCAATTTGGTGTGAGTCTTTCCTATACACTTCTTTATCGCAGGAACAAGAATCATAACAAATTTTTAATTTTTACTATTTTTTTTAAATTTAGAAAGGTGAAAAAAAGTGGTAAAAAACCTACCTTCTATTCAGATAGCCGTAATTTTGCGAAAAATTTTTTTTACAACTTTTTGTTAGTCCAAGCTATAGCAGAATTCTTCTAGATTACAAATTCTTTTTTCTTTTGTCTCAGATTACAAGTTGGCTTGCAATCGTTTCCACCATCGCGCTCCATTTTTTTGACACCACCCACTTCATCAGCCTGTAACTTTCTGAATTTCTAATTTTTTCACCTTTTTTCATGTATTCTTTAAACACTGACAAATATCTTGCAAAAAAATTTATAGTAAAAATATTATTTGTTTTTTTTATTGGACCTAAAAAAACACCTAAAATTCATGCCTCTAGACCAGAAAGAATACCCCCTTAAGAATTTATTTTGAGATATATATATAAAATACAGTCAGACCTTAATAATTCGAATCTCACGGTACTTTGAAGAGATTTTGATTTATCAAATTTTTCGAGCAAAAGAAACTTTTTCAAACAAAAACAGCTTATGGAGGAATTCTACAAAGATTAAAATTTTCCGAACTGTAGAGTTTCAAAGAAGTCAAATTCAACTTTTAAAGGCCAATTATTTAGTTAGAAAAATAAATTATAGTTTACGTCGTATAGGATATATGTGAAGGGCACGCATGTGATGCGGGGGTTAGGAGCATGATGGGTGCAGGTTGAAATACGATTTTTCATCGCAACGTGTACTTACCTATTATTGAATTGTAAAGATAGCAGATTTATAGACGTGCACTTTGACTTGCAGAAGTTAAGCTTCTTAAATTCGAGTCAAACAGGTAAAACATCATACCTAAATGCGTAACAAGTAATTCAAGGTAAAGTAAGATTATATGTATTTCGATTTGTAAAGGTTTTTGAGTTATAGAAGATCCGAGTTAGATTCGACTAGATAATTTTCAAAAGTATCAAGGAAAAAATGATTAATTGATTAGAATTTTGTATTCATGTAAGATTATGATGCAATATACATGTTGTACGCATAAATAATGTAGATATAAAGATGGATTTTCTAAAAAACGAAAGTTTGTTTAAACAAATTTTATTCTTTATTTTTGGGGTATGTTTATATAAAGAATAATATCTTATTCGATAGCGCTACATTTTGCACGATATCCTTATGTTATTATTTTTGTATAAAAAGCGTACATAAATATATGTATATATTCGTTGAATAAACAATTTTTCTCGAATTAATATTATTCGTTAGATGTTGTTAAACACATGTTGAACGACAATTACGTTCTTTTGAAGTGATATATAAAATGGTCTATAGAGATAAATATATTTGTTGAGAGAAAGAAAAGTTTGGGAATTTGGTATAATGAAGTCGGATATTTTCGTTGATGTTATAACCTAATACCAAGAAAATGGAAACGATAATCCAGAGACATAGAGAGAATGATAGTATTACACATATGCAGTATTAAATGTATAAATTCCTTATAATTCAAACTTTCAAACGAAATAATAATTTTCGAATGTTTCTAATAAATTCTCAGATTTACCACATTTTCTACTAAATTATAGCCTTGTAAATGTTCGCAGATTATAGAGATTCAAATTACAGAGATTCCACTGTATTATAAAATAGATAAAATATGGTGCTTGTAACTGCCAATGGCAATTGAAAAATTAAATCCTGTTAAGGTCATTGAATTGTTTTTTATTCAATCTTTTTCTTCTTTTGTTTTTGAATTTTCTAATTTTGCCAATTAAAATCGGAGATTTTAGAAAAAGTTGTTAACTCTCTCGTGGATTACTGTTATACATACTATATTATGAATATTGTTTTTTAGATTCCTTAGATATCTTTACATATTACATTACTTTCGTCTATCCTATATATTTTATCCTACATATCTTGGATATTTTTACATATTATAATATACATATACTCTGTACATTTTTGTACATTTAACAGTCAAGTAATAGCTAAATTTATTCAAAAAGTAAAATCACCATACATTCATAAATCAATCATTCATAGTTTGATAGAATAATAACAATGTAATTTTAAGGGTAATAAATATTTTATATCATCTTTAAATGTAGCTTTTAAACTAATAAATATGAAATATTTAAGCGAATCAAAAATGACCCAGCTTTCATCGTTCATACATACAGATTCATTAGAACTCAAAATTAGAAAAACTTTTTAAAGGAATAAAAATATGATCGAAAAAGAACATGATTAAAAAAACAATTAGATAGAAAATATCTTAAAGACCATAAAAAGCTTATTAGCATAACGTATATTACGATAACGTATAATGAACAAAACTTCTTATTTTTATAATATTAATCCTTATTTCATTCGATGTTTATAAACGGTCGAGGGAAAAATTTGTAATAGTACTACTTACATACATTGTATTATACTTGTAATCTGTATTTTTCTTTATAGAAAATATATTATGTATTTGAATAAACGTGTGAAAAGTGGTTTTATTTATGATGAATGATTTCCAAACATGATATTTAACGATTTATATATTGATGTATATGTGAAATTAAATAGCAAAACTATTAATTAAATAATATACAAGGTGACTCGATGTACTTGTTCAGCAAAATGATACTAGTATATTCTATAATTAAAGATAAGAAAGAAATGTTATATAAATATAAACATATCAGAAGAGAAATTATATAAGAAAAACAACATATTAAATTAGGAAACATATTGACGATATTTCAATTAACTTTCTTTCATAGAATTAGAATATAGGTGTACATATATCTATGTACAATAAAAATTGAATTCACACCATACCTACTTCAACTTTCTTTAATCTTTTTACAACATCTCGGTTGAAACTTTCTGCCGGTATAAAAGAAAAACTATGAAAACGGTTATACCACTTAACAAATCGTATATTCAACGTTATATCCAGATTAACGGAAGCTTTTTTCCATCTGTACGAAGTAGTCAATTAGAGAAGACTAAATTATCCCCGTTAAATTAATGCTTGGAGTAATCAGGCATAGGCGTTGCTGACTGAAAGTCGCAATTGACTGAAAATCCCAATCCCAACAAACAATTCGAATTGTTTTTTTTCGTTTTTTTCCTTTACAGTACCACAAGCACCTGTTCGTCCACATAGGAGGATCCGCGACTTACGCGGATCCATTGCTAGAGGCTGTTGATGTCAGGCAAATATATGACAAATTCCCGGAGAAAAAGGGCGGCCTGAAGGAACTTTACGACAAGGGACCACAGGCGGCCTTCTTCCTGGTTAAATTCTGGGCTGATCTCAATACGAACATTCAGGACGAAGCTGGAGCCTTCTACGGCGTAACAAGCCAGTAAGTAGTGAAATGCTTAATTAACAAAGATCTAAAACAAATCAGGGTCGTCTTCCACAATAATTTACTAATTGAAGTTCATAAAAACATGATAAGTTGGTACATTTCTTTCATTTTTTTATTTTAATGTCACTTTATGGTTACATAGGAGAATTTTAAGGACATATAATGGCTCACGAAATTATTTGAACTTTTTTAAAAATTGAGATACCTTGAACAAATTTTGAAAAATTTAAGATAAATTAGAATAGTCTTTTGTTTCCCTTAAAAGAAAACAAACATAGACGAATGTAATTTTTATTACGAGTCTTTAATTGTCCCGTTTGTCATTTAATGGAACTTCTAAGTTTTCTTGCAGCACGCATTAAATGAAATAAGCAATTTTTTTTGTAAAACAGAAGGTAGTGTTTTTCCATGATTAGATTTGAGGTATACATGATAAAAGAAATACAATAAGAACATAAATTAGGGCATTAATAGATGAGACAATTCATTAATATCACAGTTATACGCATTCTAAAGAAACAGCTTAAATCTTAAACGGCAATGACATTTATGAACTGATATGTAAGATTTTTTTATACACCTTTTATAGTTCTTTTTACACAATTTAGAAAGAACATTCAATTCTCTTTTTACGTAATTTAATTTGATCTAATACAATCAAATGACTTTTCCATAAATTTCCATTTGAATTTAACCATTAATATTCGAAGCTTTATTTGGTATATTTTTCTTGGATTTGTACTGTGATTTTGGTTTACGTTTTTTTCTGGAATTTAATTACCGACCATCGGCTGTTGTTTTTATTTTATTCTCTATTTCATGGAAAAATTGCACAAAATCTACTCCATTCAGAATAAATCGGTAACATTAATTCCGGAAATTCCCTTCAATACGTTGAATTACGGAATTACGGATACATTGGATTCTACTCAATTTTACATTCAATCGTTACGTTAGTAGTATTGGTCTCTCATTTCGTGTTTGAAGTTGTTTGACGAGCGGAAGTAAAGTCTCTAATGCATATGTATATGTGTAATTATCTTTATAAATTTCTAAGATAAAAAAATGTATTCGAGCGAATATACATCAAATACAGATTTTATCAAAGATTTTAATACAATTTGTTTAAAAATAACTTATTATTTGTACTAGAATTTTACGATTGGAACCAATTTTCTATTTTTTCCAAAATAATTTCTAATTAATTATCAAAAATTACCAAAGGATTCTTCCGCACTGGTTGAACTTGTTTTTTATAGGTACGAGAGTAACGAGAACATGACGATAACATGTTCGACCAAAGTCTGCTCTTTCGGAAAACAGGTGGTGGAAAAAGTGGAGACAGAATATGCTAGGTTCGAGAATGGCAGGTTCGTCTATCGTATTAGCCGTTCACCTATGTGCGAGTATATGATCAACTTTATACATAAATTGAAGCACCTGCCGGAAAAGTACATGATGAATAGCGTTCTCGAGAATTTCACCATTCTCCAGGTATGATATACAATTTCTTACCAAAATATTTTTCTCTTTTCTCAACATATACAATTTTGAAAATTGATAGTTTCGATAATTAGTTATTTAAACACGCATAGTAATTATAAAAGGTATTTGTACAGCACTGCAATTATTAATGCATTTATATACCTATTAATTAAGTCAGACTATAATAAATTTTGTATCACTTATTGTTAGTAGTAACTTCATATGATTACAAAAATTTCGTATCTAAGAATCTAATAAAAAACGCTTTATTGAAAAATAGAGGTATGTACAAATATGTATGTACTATTTACATTTTGTAGCTACTGTACTTAATCACTTAATCGACTACGAGTGTGGAATAATTTAAAATACTATCTGTTATTAAAATATACTTTAAATAGATAAATCATTTACAGATACAAATACATAATAATTTTAATTAACTCTTTTAAATAAAATAACGAATAATTTTGATTTTAATATTAATTAAAATTTTTTATATTTTTTTGCATGTGTTTGAGTTATAGATAATATGGGTAAATTCTTTTACAGTTTGATGGAATTGACAGTTTTGTCATACTAGAATCCGAAATTATTTCAAATATTATTTCAGAAAACATTTCTTCAAATACAAAATATTAAATAAAATAAAGAATTATTATATTTCACAGCTAAGTAATAAAATAGAATTCGAAGAAAAATCAATTGCTTATTCAAATAAAGTAATACATAATTATTTATTTTTTTAAATATTGTTTTTAAGATTCTATGCTATACAGAATTTACGTAAATAATTTACGTAAAGATATGGGGTATATTTAATTTTTAAATTACGTACTCTTTCTGCTGTTTCTAGAAATTAAATATACTGTAGCAGAAAAAATACGCAATTTAAGAATTAGATACATCTAATATATATCTTAAATTAAACATACTAAGGCAGAAAGAAACAATACTGAGATCACACCGTATGTGCCAAATTGTTATTTAAGCTTTCGACAGCGATGTGCAAAATCGATCTACTACCCTCTTTTTTTTTATAAGTATCAAAATGTTTCGATTTCTTATTTTAAATTGCAGGTTGTAACGAACAGGGATACGCAGGAAACTTTATTATGCACAGCATACGTGTTTGAGGTGTCGACGTCCGAGCACGGTGCACAGCATCACATATACAGATTGATCAAGGATTAGCCTGCTTGAACCTGCTCGCCATGCAGCCATCCACCCCCATCAGTGCCTACCATCACATAAAAAAATTCATCCATACGCGCATACACACGATTATACATAAAAATGTTAACCCTTTAAAGCGTTATGGCTATTTCATACAACCACCAATATTAAGTTTTTTTATTTCATTCCATATTCGTTTTTTCATCTTTCGCCAGGGATATAAATATGATATTTGTAGAATAAATATGATATTCATATCATGCATTGCGTGAATACTAAAATTTGATTTTAATTCACTTACATATGAAATATGTAAATATTTCTAAAATTTTATTTTCTCATTTTTTCTAAATTGTAAATTTTTGTAAAGGTCATTAAAATGTACGCTTCAAGGGGTTAAACGTGAATACATGATTGTAAACACGTTCTTACTATACACGAGTACATACATTTCGCGTCTATGTATAACAGAGTTTCTATCGAAAATGTTCTGTTATTAAATGAAGGAAAAATATATATATGAAACATATAGAATCATGTGTTTATTCAATGTTTATTTTTACAAACAGAAAGTAGATTGGGCGATTGTTGTATAAATGTACTTTTTTTGCATGATTTTTAATCTTATCATGTAATTTTTACTTCTAATTAGGTGTTGTTTTGTTCAGTATTTCCGAACATTTTCTATAAAACTCCTTAAAGAGAACTTGAAATACACGATACATAAATATATTACACATACATACAGGGATACATGTACACCTTTACACGTTCGCAGTACTGGCCAGCCCGAGCTTGAGTTTGATTCAAAAAGCTGAAAGAAATTGTACTAAAAACAAAAAGAATTGGTACGCGTGTTTTAACGTATCGTGGAAAGGATTTCCTGCTTGTAGTTCGCAGGAAGCGCGTTCCAGATGACGAAATTGTAAATTTTATATTAAAACAGATATAATCATATATATATATAATATATATATTTTATGAATATTCCGTCATTCGCTTGCAAACGATCGAATTTGTCGCGATTTTAATAAAAGAGATATAATAAAAGTTAAGTTGAAATTAACGACAATAAATTTGGTATGGAAAAAAATGCGTGTCGGGGATATATAGTGTATGCATACCAAAATGAAGAAGAGAAAAAATAGAAAAAATACATAAAAAATAAGAATAATATGAGAAACAGACTCTGATCTCGGAAAGGCGTGGTACCAACATAATTTAGTATTATAGTTTTATTATTAAACTAGGAAATAGATCAGACAAGACATCCACACACAGATATACATATATTACATATAAGAATATATATGTTAAATATTAATGCAATGATTACGATTTACATTGTTATAAATGATCGTGTATAAAGTTATCTAAGTGATTTCTAAGTTTTAAACGAAATGGAAGTTGAATAGAGAGATAATGCCATTATGATTTCTTAAGTTTCCTTGCTTACAATTATCATTATAGTTCTCTTTTTCTCTTTTTTTAATTATCCAACCAAATAAGGTTGAGGAGTAATCATTACAACAGATCTTTTCTTAAGCTTTTTGTTGGTAGAATTGTTTTTTCTTTTTTTTTTTTTTTTGTCTTAGCTGTATTACGACTAACGGTAAGAATTTTTTGCTGCAGAGCTTTTTAATCCTCAATGATCAGATGAAAGAAAATAATGATTTTTACTTTTTGAAAGAGTCTTTTAATAAACGCACTTACAGTTGTGCAAACCTACCCCACTCTTAGACAGCGACACTTAAATTAGAGGGATGTGTTTGTATTTCCTGTAATCAGTTTATTTCTTACTCTAAAATCTTTCTTCCTTATTCTCCTTTTTTTTTTCTTCTTTTCCTCTTTCTATAGTTCTTACACGAATGACTTTTCTTACTTAGCGTACTTCGTTTGTTTTTATCTTTCTACTACACATTTACTGAAGCGAGTACATCAGATTCTATCGATTGCGCGCACTAGATACGGACGACGTCCATCGAACAGAGATATTCTTCTCTCTAACTTGGTGATACAATCATCTTGATGCTTTTCAACCGGAGAACATTGAAATTAGTTCAAGAGCATAAAAATAAAATCCGATCCTTGAGCGTGATTCTCCAATTTTTTGACGAAGGAGTACTACGTAATAATGTGACTTCATCGTAGCTCTCTAAATTTGAGCGCACTTCCAACAGAGTTCATTCAAAACCTTGTTTGTGTTTCGTACTTAATATCATTTCGATGTATGGACCAGAAATGTTTGACATTCAGATTCTGTTTTTCAGTAACGATCACATAAAAGAGTAGAGGACCATATATTAAAAATCCTACAGTTAATTTTATTTACATATATACTACACATATTGTGAATGCACAGGAATCTTTTTTTCGTATTCTTTAATCTGATCAATTCCTTGTTCTGAAACAGGACTTGCCTATGGAGCAATGAATATTAAGATAATACAGAAACAAATTATGTATACTTTTAAGGAAATAATTAATACTTACTGTATTCTTTACTTTAATTAACTTTTACGTAACAAGTGGCAATGTATTTTGATCTCTCTTTTAGTCAGAAATATGTCGCTTTTTATCCGGGGTGAGAATTAAATTCGCTAAGTGATTGACTGAATAACGAAGGAACTTACATATTTAAATAATAATATATGTGGCTTTCGTTCAATAACTGGCAGCTTTCACAATTTTCGCAGTTTTTACTTATTGTTACCTTTTTTTTGTAATAATTCATTATAAGATTCGTTTTTACATATTATATCTATAAATTGTAATTTTGCGCTAAATTGTGTGTATATTAAGGTGGAGTTGGAACCATTAATATAATTTCGGAAATCGTGACTGATTTCAAATTTGATTATTAGTTTTTGTTACTAATAATTATTAATATTGAAGAGTATTTATATAGAAGAACATAAAATGGAAGAATATAAAACGTAAATAATAATATATTGCGATGAGAATGAATTTGTTGATGTTAATTAAATAAAGAAACATTTGATGGTTCTAACTCGACCCGAAATAAATCGTTATTATTAAAAAAGCAAGGAATTATGCAATATATTTAGAAGATACTCAAATATCGTTTTGGTTATGCGAATTTTTATTTTAACACAAAAGAAAAATTACGAGGAAAAACGGGAGGAGTTTGAAATCGCAAAAAAGAAGCACCGACACTAATATTATTAACATTAACGAATAATGATTTTAAAATAAGCGAATTACATTTATAAGGAAAGATTATGAAAATATATATTTATCTATGTCTTCTGTGAAGATAGAAAATAGCACTCTCTCACTCTATATTGATGATATCAGATAAAAAGGAAAAAAATTGAAATCCATAAAGATAAAAAACGCAGAAGTAGATTAGGAAGGAAATGAAAGGATTCGCACTGTACACAATACATGATACGATCGATGACAAACCGACGAAATTTGTTAAATATCTTTGTATATATTTACATAAAAAAGAAATCATCAAAAGAAAAAGTTCCAGTGACTACGTTTTGTGTACTACGTAAAACACTCTAGCGAGAACAAAAAATTCATTTATTGTAATTCGTAAAATCTTTTGAAATTAAAAAAAGGTGTTGTAGTTTTTCGTCAGTATTTTCATAGAGACTCGTGTGTAAAAATTATTTGTTTATAGTAATTTGTTTAGTCATTAGAAATTACAGTAATAAAATAGTTGAAATGTTAATTAGTTAAATAAATAATTATTGATTTGAAAATAATTCAATTTTTTAAATTTTAACTTTACGAAATTACTATCTCTATGAAAACATCGACTATGATTCTTATAATAGCTAAATTATTTACGAAAATAGGAAACTCACCAATCTATTTGCAATTTATATTTCTTCATATCCTGGAACTGCCATATCAAAGAATTGAGCTTGATTATAAAAATGATTAAATGAAGTAATGATCAGAAAGAATGGGATCTACCTGTATATTATCATAAATAAAACGAAACGAGGATCAAAGTAGTTGATTTAACAAGTAAATAAAGAACGAAATGATATATCATTAAATTAGAGGTTTAAAAATATAATAGAATTCAGTATATGTACAGTATTTGAAAAACATGTTTATAATTTGTATGGAAAATAAATAATTGATATAAAAAGAAATTCTACTTTTTTAACTACCCCTTTAAGTAATTTAGTCAATAAAATCTATTTTGTTTTATATCCCATAATATTTCACAATTTACAATTATATCTTTTTAGTAATTCCATTCATTTTATTTTAATTCACGTTCCATTACGGGTATAATCTTGAATAAAAATTAATATATTTTTTTATCA
>JACXIL010000241.1:0-55986 GCA_014737365.1 Bombus soroeensis
TATATAAAATTATATATTATATACTATTGTCGTATGTAAATCCCAGATATACCATTCAATATCCCATTTCTTCTTCTTTTATTTCTTTCTGAATCTGTGTAATAGCCATGCCTGCGTGTCAACTTCTACATGACCATCAGTGTTGTTTAAGTAGAACCGGACTCACATCTAAATTTCTACATTTTATATTTCGGCCAAGGCTTCCCCCAAGATTACGCATTGATTGTTGACAAGGGAAAGCATATTAAATTCATCATTTTAATTGTTCAACGGATTTAATCCGTCCACCTGAACTGAAATGACCCACGGAATTGATCCAACTGTAGGACAAAACAATGATCTGGAACTTACAGGGAATACATGGGCCAGATGCAACAAAGAGCAAGCTGAAGATTTTTCCAACCACCTTTGTAACACATTTACTCCACATAATATTAACAATAGCAGCTCCAACTGTCATATAGACTTAGATGCGCAAAACACTAGTACCTCAACTGACAAGCACTACACCATACTTAATACAACAGCACTAGAAATTAAAAACATAATGAAGAAAACAAAAAACAATAAAGCACCATTAATCAACGTAATCAAATGTAAAATCTTGAAAAACCTTCCCCCAAAAGCAATACGATTAATGACTGACAACACGGTTGTATTACTAGTCAGGCATACTAATTCAGAACAGCAGTCATATTACTACAAGAGCATATCACAAAAATAGAAAAATAGCTGAAAGATAAACAAACAAAAGCAAACCCCAGTAAATGCAACCATATTACATTTACGCTACGAAAACGGAAACCACCAAATATCCAATTGAATGGCACGCACATAATACAAACAAAGCAAGTTAAATATCTAGGACTCCACTAAGACACACAACTTACATGGAAGCAGCATGCTAAATTAATTATAGACAAAATACGAATAAAAAGAAGACATGTACTAGTTAACTAGTCGAAACTCTAAGCTCAGCATGGAAAATAAACTAAAAATTTACAAAACGATGATAAAACCAATTTGGACGTTCGGAATAGCACTATGGGGGACAGCAGCAATGAGTGACATAAATAAACTAGAGTCGCTACAATCGAAGATACTCAGAGCAATAATCAAGGCCCCATGCAAAGACCTAAAAATATCAATGATCAAAGAAGAAATCGGCAGATATGCAAAAAGATACAAAGAAAGAATTGCAACACACCCAAACCAGCTGGCTGCTGAAACATGCAAAATCCATATCAAAAAAAGGCTAAGAAGAAAATATCCCATGAAGAAAATAAGGAAAAAATGTAGAATACAATTTTTCCATTTAAGGACTTGTTTTCAAAAAAATAAACTTTAAACATATTTAATTACGTACTGGTCCGGTACGAGCGCATGGTACATTTTCAAATTTATTTTTCTCCGAAACAAAGCCGCTTATGAAAAAATACTATTTTACATTTTTTACTTATTTTCAAATGCAGTTTAATTCTTTATCGATTGTTTATTCATTTTCAGTCCAAAATTAACCAAATTTAAGTATACTTTTAAAATCTTCAAAGTCGATTCTCTCGAAAATGAAACTTCAAGCGAAAAAATGTTATACAAAATTTTTTTCTTATTTCTTCCCGTTGAGTCCCTCCCTATCAGATTGTACTATGATTACCACGCCACCTTATATGTATAAGTGTATATACATGTATATATGTATATGCACTTGTACATACATATATAAAATTAATGAAATTCTAACATTTTTTTCAAGAGAACGGTTAATTTGCGATCCATGTTTCCTTTAAGACTTTTAATTTTCATAATGAATAGTATACGATACAAAAACAAATTTGGTCTTGATTTTCAAAGTCAAGGTCAATTTTTCAGCTATCTTATTTTTACAGATCTGCACTAACCCTGATGTGTAGAATCACCTGCCAAAGCCACGTAGAATAACTTTTTTGCAACCTGTACATATCTATGTTTATTATTGTTAATTTGATTTGTTCCGTTTTAGGTGTAACCGAAAGCTCTAAAGTACCGCACAATGTTTCTTTATTAGTTGCACAATTAGAGGACGAAATTCGAAGGCAAGTTGGAGTTACGTATCCTGAAGATTAAACCTTATCAAAGACGAAATAATTCCAACGTATTTAAATATACTGAATACTGTGTAATTACATTAATGTTTCATATCAGAATTTCAGAGAAGCTTTCTTATAAACACATATATCTATATGTAAGATATGCTCTGTATTAAGAATAAGTAAACAATTTATGCATCGCTAATGTATTTTGTTTTCACTCCTATATTCATTTCATGATGTATTTGGAAAATATTGCAATAGACCTTTTATTGTAAATAAAAACTGTTTGCCCTATACAAAACATATATACAATATAACTACAAACAGTATGGAACGTAAGAAAATATTGATCACGACTATCATAGCTAAATTTTACGTCTTCAGATCGATGGAGATCTATTAAAAGAATATTCCGCAAAATGATCCTTTACTGTGGAACTCAAATTCGTATCTTTTTTCATTGGATGTTTTTCATTTTCTTGTCGTGTAGAGGCTAGACCTGAACAAATTATGTGTCGCGACCTGATCATTCTTTAAAATATTTCTCTTAAAATACTATAGTTCTCTAAAAATACTATAAAAGTTCCATTATTATTTAAGCTAACATTTTACATTATTTTATTACAAAAATGTAGAATCCGAAGAATAATCAAGAGCTGCGGAGAACCTTCAAATTGAATCCGTAACTTTCTACCAGAAAGTACTTCTTCATGTTCACCATCATGACGGTTTCCCGATTCTTCATTGTTATCGCTCATATACTGTATACTAGATATGAAAGTTCCTATCGGTTTTGTAGATTTCACAGACAGATACAAAACAAATAAAGAGTACAGTCGATGACTATGCAGATTTATTTTATCACGTTTCTCGAGTACGAGAGGTTTGACAAACGAAAACGACCTAAAGAGGCTTTGTACAAGGACTAACAGTTTTTGAATTATAATCAATTTTTTATTTACAAAAATAAACGACAGTTTACATTAAATAGCTTGGGTGAGAGATACATATATAAGTACGTCATTCAATACTTTGAGGCATAGTAAGACCAGGATACAATATTATTATTCATTGTAAGCTGTAGATATGCATACATCTGTTATTTTGAATTACAAAAGACAGCAGCGATTAAATTTTGATTTGTAAAGGTAAACTTCGACTTGCAGAAATTGGGCATCCTTAAATAGGAGTCATAAAGGTAAAATAATACATTAGATATATTTTGACATTAGCCTTACGCTTAGCTTTGCTGTCATTGCCTGCTTCAAATTTTGCACCATTTTTATTCCTGCTTTATACGTCTCATCGTTCTCCCAGACTGTCGGATCTTCAAGTAAAAAATTTGTCGGTATATTAAATCTAGTAAAAAATTTTCGCCTTCCTTCCAAAACGAAATTTTTAATACTGATATTGACATAATATTCCGGATATTTTTAAATAACTTTTTTGAAAAAAGAAATCTACTCGACTATTTTTTAAACTTCCAATCACGTGATTTTTTGTATTAAAAGATAGACTTGAATCAAAAAAGGATGAGACTACCCATAAATGCCCACTAAATTTATGTAACATTACTCGTCTTATGCTTTCTACAATTTTCTTACTGTTACGTTCCGTGACCCAACCATATATTCTAATCCATCCTTAGGTCAAGATAGTCACCAGTTGTTTAAACATATTTGCTCGCACCCGCAATAATCCCAAGGAACCGTTAATTGCCCTCATAAAATTTAGAGATATTTCTTACTGTCGAGACCCTTAATTTATACAGTGCATACCTAAAGCCGAGACGCTCCTTAGAGTTATTGCTCATTACAGGTTTTCCCATGTACGATACTCGAAGGCCACTACCACCCGCGAGCGACCGTTGAGGGAGGGTGGCAATACCCATCACTAGTTTTCTTTCTAGACAGCACCGTCGCCGAACATTACTTGCTAACAACTCTTCGGTAAAAAAAAACTTGCTATCAATTCTTCGGTCAGAACGCACTTTAATTTGTTATCCAGTCTTCGGTAAGAACACTACACATCTCTTCGGTCACAACACTCACAAACATTTATATTATTCAAAAGCTGTTGGAAATAAATAGTGATATTTAAACTGTGAACTCAGTATCAAAGTTATTCAAACCACCCCTATTATCTTAACCTAAATAGGGGATCGGCTGATTTGTGGCGTCGATTATCGTATCGAGACGAGAACTTACGACTCTCGTTGGCGCGTTATGCTACGAACGCAAATACGGTCGAACACTTAAGTTCATCAAGTTACTGCAAAAGACACTGAAAAATGCTTCCGTATACATATTGGTTATAAACAATAAATATACGTAAATCTCTAATTCTTACCATTCCCTCGCTACTTAGTAAAAATCCTTCCCGGAATAAATATATTTTTAATATACATTTTATAATTAATAATATATTAATTATTTAATCAAATCAATTAATTTTATAATTAATAATATATTTAAGGATTTAGAAGGATTAGTTTATTAGTTTAGCTTTCATTATCTGTGCCTGTAATAAAAACTTAAAAAATACATTTTATAGATTTATATCAGTTATATGTATACATGCCGAAAATTTCATCGAAATCGGCTAACATTGCTATCTGCTACAAACGATTAAAAATGATGAAAATCGCAGTTTTTCGCAACTTTGAGCCTATAACTGTAATAAATCTGACGATTCTTATATCTTTCGTTGCCTGTCACTTATTTTTGCATCAACTGATTTCATTGAAATTTTCAGTATGTATGTATTCATCTCACGTGTTGTATTTGTTATTGTACTTTGTAAATAATAAAGTATTGTGAATTAAACTAATGCCGGAAAAATTTATTTTACCCTGCTCAAAACAAGTATGATACTTCGACAATATCGAAATACTGTGTTTTATGTTTCAGCTTCATTTTCGGAAGTAACAAAAGTGGCAAAGATTTTTCGACTTTTCCTGTTATATTTTATATGGGTTTGTTCCTGTCATATATCCTTATTGTCTCTATAATCATTTGAAAAAATTAAAATTAAGTTCACTCTAAAACACTTCAATTTAAACAGATGTTACATTTTCTCCAAACCAATTTCCACTGTAGATAAATTTAAATCAAAATTAATCTTTATTCTTCGTGTCTTCGACCTATTTCTCATTATCATTCTGTATTTCATTATGAATATTATCATTCTCCTTAGCAAAATACCTCTTTCTCTCCCTCTCTTTCTCTCAACTGTCTCATTTTCAAATACTAGACAACTTTTATAACAAATTTTTGTAAAATTATTTCAAAGTTGTTCCGAAAATAGAATATAGCTGATATAATTGTTTACTATAAAATTACTCGCAACTATTTATCTTACCAGAAAAAAATCCTGCACGTAATCTTGCCATGTAGAAATACAATCCGGACTACTTGTTCTTCGTTTTGCCTTCGCATTTTTCACTAGAATGATATCGATCACGCTAATCAGATCGCATAACTTTCGAGATTTATGTTACAATATATTTTCCATATCTCATAGGATATACATATGATCATAAGAACGGCTTAAACATCTTACCTCAGAGAAATTTTAGAACATTAATGGCTGACCGTTTTATATCAACAGATCTGAAAAACTATAATGTTAGCAATCTTATCTATCAAATGTTGAGTTACAACATATGATTCTTTCTTGATATTTCGTGAAGAGTATAATACAATACAATAAATATCACGATCTACATAATACAACACAATAATCGAATTTCCAGGTCACTTTTGTGGAACGTTTCTTCAACAGAGTTTAGCCATAACACAAAACTTTCTCACACTCTGTACACGTTATATTGTTTCTCTGGACATATATATATATATATATATATATATTACATATATATATATATATATATATGTAAGTTAATGTTCATTGCTAGAATTAAAGGAACGTAACAATACATTTTTGACAAATTACTATCACTACTAGCTCAAGTATCATGACAGCTGATTCGTGAAATTGTGTGCGTAAATTTGTAGTTCCTATATACTAGATATTCACTCTAAAAGTACGCTCGATTCTTGAATGATTTACGAAAATATAAAAATAAAACACTGCAACGAATATTTCTAAAGTAATTTTCCAGAAAAACGATTTTTTTTAACAGCATCATATTATTATCTTCTCTTTTTTTTCATACCATTGCGAAAGAAATTTAAACATGATACAGATGAATTCCATTTGTATAGTACTATACTTCTATATATTATAGAAACGCACAAATAATGTCTGCAACAACAAAATCCGCTATGTATATCGAACCTATAGAAAAAATGTAACATTTATTGGCATGCAAAATAATACATGTTCGTAAGGTTATGATTCCTTATTATTCATAATTTAACCCTTTCAGTACTTAATAGAATAACAAAGTCTGATATAAAAAATGTTTCTAATATGGCAAGTTAATAAAATCTGAATAGATTACAATTTGACCAATGAGTATCTCTTATCTTTCTTATATTTTCCTAATCTACACGTTTGAAATAGCACATCAAGCGCTTTTTTTTTATTTTTATTTATTTGTGGTAAAATCTCTCAAAGAGTCTTTTTATGAAACGGAGCGAGGATTCGAAGCTACTGGTCATTTTACTGGTTCCTGATAATTGCTTTTTAACTTCTATTCCTTCCATTTTTTTTTTCTTTTCTACAAAGATAGTGTTATAAAGTAAATTGTTTATTTGGAGTCACAATAGGATCTCCATATGATGAATAGGCTAAATGTTCTGGTTGACTGTATTTCGTCCATACAACATATAAGCTAAGCGTCCCGAAAGGGTTAAATGCTCCCTTTTTTATTGCTATAATTTTCATATTATGCATATAAACATGTTATATGTTGCATTGACCGAACTCATTTTTATGTCTTCTATATTATTGTAAAACAAAAATCATAATATCATTAAAGTCAACATTTTGTATTTACCCTCATATAAAAATTCTTAAAAGGTGTAATTTTATTATTTTTATATCACTTTATCTTTTACTACTTATTGTATAGTACACTAGAACATCTAAGATAAAGGTTTCTTAAAAAATAAAGACTGGAATTCAATCTTTTTATGCTTATACTTTTTATTTTTTTATGCTTTTTATTTTAAAAATTATATTGTGTCATTACTTTTGTCCACCACTGTATCTATTCTTTGAAAGAATTATACAATTATTTTTTATAGTTTTTAAATTCGAATATTTCATTTCAATATAAAAAAATATTCGAACATTCAATAACATTCTAACAAAAATTCATAAAATAATGTAAATTGTTTTAAAAGACGCCTATATTTGGGATGTATTGTAACACGATAAGTATATTCTATAAAATATTAAATTTTCATTTAGTTTTAAAATATATGTACAAAATACATTTTTTCATGTAGTATTATGACATATGTGTAAATTATCTGATTTATCAGTTGTATTCAAATTTATCCCATAAATGACAAAGTAAATATAGGGCTGTTTATACAAAAGAATGACTTCATTAACTCAATATTTCACAAAAAAATTGAACCATTTCTTTGATATTATGTAAAGCATAAAGCAAGGATATTGTATCGTGACATTGAAATATAAAAATTACTATATAAACACATACATTTTTTATCTATCTCTATCATAATTAAAATATATTGAATGTTTATAAAGAAAACAGTTATTTATATGTCTCTTAAAAATATTACGTCCTGAGATAAAATAATTTGTAAACAACAATAACATTAAATCGTTTTTCATAATGTTGTAAACAATACTAAATTTTATTTTTTTCTTTTATTAACATAGAGAACTTTTATCTTTATTCCTATAATATCATAGATATTATACCGAATGCTTAAATCACTTTTATAATTGTATTTGGTTTGAAATTTTTACTTTATTAGACTTTTTATCTTATATGATACAAGTCTAATCCAGATATATACAACGCATGTATTATTGGAAAATTGACAGACCATGTTTATTTTTGTTATAAAAACTCTTATGAGTTAACTCCTATATGTAGAAAAGATATTAATTATGATATAACTTTAACAATAAATTATATTTCATAACTGCAGGACTTCTATTCTCTAAAAACATAAATGGAATTTATCACAAAGTTGAAATTTTAATAAAGAAACCTAATCTTTTACTGTTATTACAGCATCAACATCATTATTACTAAAAGTCTGTTCCTTAAAACTTTTATATATCCAACTCTTTCTTTTATGAAAGTATCAAAAATATCCTTTCTGGAGTACATTTTCCAACAAATAACAAAAATGAAACGACAGATTTATAATGAAATCATCAAAAGTACAATTAAATTATATAATATAAAGTTTGCCTGATTGTTATTCATGGCTTTTTACTACATTTCATTTGATATTCCCTTCTCCAAAAACAATATATATTAATCAATAACAGATTAGCCTAATTATCCCTAATCCGATTCCAAAATGTAAAACTAAGTAAAATTTGTAAATATGGTACAATTAATAGTAAGCTACAGAGCAGTAATAGATTAATTACGGATACATATAGATAATAGCATTGTATCGTTGAATTTTATGGCGATTTTTTAAGTCCCCTGCTTACAGGTAATATAATCAAGGATTTAGTTAAATGTCTGCTTTCATATTCAAATTGAGTATATCTCATTCAGTCAAACAATTGCATACACCAACCAGCACAGTGGACTAGCAGCCATCTTGACTAGTGTTTTTCAAATTTTTTTCATTTCCTCCCACTTTTTTCTCATTTTGATAAGAGTCTTTAAAATTAACAAGTTGCATTGTGCTATTACAACTTCAATGGGTATAAATCAATCTCCAGGATGTTCAGGACAACTACGGTTCACTTGAAACCATTTATCAATACAACTGAAAAATATTAATTATCATTTATTATTTTCATAGTATTATTTATATTTACAAAAATGTACATAACAGTAAAGTTATTTTATGTACATAACGAATGTTGTTTAAAGTTATGATTTTATTAAATGCAATATAAAAACTTACTTTTTGTGATATATACACAGGCAAGGTAGACGGGCTATAACATCTCCAGATTGTAATTCTTCAAGACAAATAACACATTCACCTTTTTCATCAGATAATATATCTTCTGCAATGAAAACAGAAAAGAAAATAATGCATTAATTACTGTAATGTAGAAAATGTAAAATTTTATTATTTTTTATTTGTACAATGTACAAAATAACCAACATAATTTAATATGTAACTATTTGATTCTTTAACTTTTATATAATTGTAGCTGTTAAATATGGAAATAAAATCTGTATATATTATAAAATATATACCTTTATCATTAATGTAACAACTTCTAATATTACCCTGCCTTTGAGTCGCTTATTATTACCCACACAAGTGGTTGATACGATATTAAAGAATTGATATACAAGAAAGCTTCTAATGTTATCCATATAGCTATTAAACATTTTTTTAAAAATATATGTGTATATATATTCATATATATTATATACAATTATTTACTTATTATAGTATTTACATATACACGTGCACTTTTATATATGGACCTTTGAAAATGATGTAAGTTCATTTTTCTTTATTATAAGATATTTAAGTTTTTGTGTTTTCATTGATTGAAAAATCCTAATAAGGGCTATTTAGCTCATAAATAATTTTTGTGAGAATTAACAAGACCAATATTTCTTTTCTGGGTCATAAATGGACTTACATAGCTTTTAAAACTAGTGAATTATACAATTCATTATATTTTAATTATTTAAAATTTATGTTTTATCTTTTAATCCATTTTTGTTGCAGAGCAAAGAAAACACTACTGTTGTTTAATTTCAATATCATTTGTTTCTAATTATTGGTGTCTCGAGTATTCAAACAAGCTACAAATTATAGAAAATGGATTTACACCACTTACAAAATAGATGATTATGCAATTCCATTTATTAATGAAGTTTTGACTGATTAAAATGAACGAATGTTTTAAGATTTAAATTATAAATTATTCATAAATATATCCATATATAATATCCATATATTAGTCCATATATAAAATATATACTTATATATTTGTATAATATATATACGTGTATGTATGGAAATAAAAACTACACAGTGTGTTTTCTACTTTTCCAAACAAATCGCAGAAGCATGTTATATATGTGTACAAATGAAAATAAGAAAGAAAATATTATATGCTCTGCTGTAAATACTTCGCTATTACATT
Organism: Bombus soroeensis; assembly: GCA_014737365.1. NCBI lineage: Eukaryota > Metazoa > Arthropoda > Insecta > Hymenoptera > Apidae > Bombus > Bombus soroeensis. Next base: position 10,320 of record JACXIL010000241.1, read on the forward strand.
GTAAAAAAGTATTACGTACAAAGTGAAACGTATATGTTTCTAGCAATGAATTTCTTATTATGTATATGTATATACAGTAGAACTTCGTTTATCCGCACGTCGTTTATGCTCAAAGTTAATGCTGAGCCTTTATTATCCAAACTATGATCAAGCGTAATTTCGTAATACATATAAACACTTATTCTTATAACGGATATGCGTGTGAGCCTTTATTATTATAGGAATTGTTCATTTATCCCAAATGCTTTGTCCTCCAACCTGTTCGCATAAACCAGGTTCTATTATATACAATGTACATTGTATTATATATGTTCTATGGTATATGTTTGTATAAAAAGTAAGTATAAAAACGACTGTAGCACGATTCTACGGCCCTGGACCGGTGGATACTTGCAAAAAAGTTCAAGGTAAAAAATGTTATTTATTGCGACGTATTCTACTCGCAAGCAATAAAGGTCCCAAACCCTAGGTCACAAATGACCCCGTTCGGGGTTCGGGGCTATTTATATCGACAGAAAGGGAAAAAGAAGAAAGACAAGAAAGAAAGAAGGGAAGATATAGGATATGCAACGGAGAATATGAAACATCTAAGTGCAATAACAGATATTACTTTTCTTGGATCCAACTGCAGAATGTAAACGCATTGTGAATAAAGTTACTTTAAGAATTATTAAAACTTTAATATTTTTTTCCGAGAGAAGAGGCCATTTGCGATGAGTACAGTATGTTGCTATACAAAAATTTTAGTCTTAAAGATTATGCTCGTTAATTTTACACGAATTTTTTTTACAAATCGGCATCGATCCAGAGATTTAAAATCACTTACTTTTTATGCATATTGTACATATAGAATGCTTCATCAACTAGAACAAGACATATCATTTTTCTGATTGCAAAAAGGAAATATAGAAAGAAAAAAAAAGGTTCAATAAGATTATTTTCCACAAACATGTTTTTTTAATAATAACTATAATGCATATGATGCTGTTCTTTAAACTGGTTTTTGTTTGCTCTTTTGCAAATTATTTAAATAGTTTCATTATTCCATGGGCACACAAAAATCTATTGAAAAAAATATTCCGTCGATAACCCTCACAAAAATTCTTCTACAAATTAAAGAATACTTTATAGAAATATGATGCATTTATAAAATTTAATAAGAAGGGAAGTCTTTTATTTGTTAAATAACTGATGTTGATAACATTTTTGAGGCAGCTATTTTGCCAAAATATGTTCAACTCACATATATTTATTGATAATCGTCTACATCTACAGAATGAAAACAATCTTTGAAATTAGAAATTGAAAACATATTTTGTTATATTTCGGAAATTATTCAAAACAAAGGAATTATATCAGTGGATGTCGTGCTTTTGAATGACTATGTAAACACATTAAAAACAAATTCATTTGTTTAAATAATATACCAAAGATTATAACATTTGTGTTAATTTTTCTTATAAATTTTTATTTATCGACTATCACGTAAATTTATTATTGTAGACCACATACGTATAATTAACATATATATCAGAATTTTATTTTTTTTGCAAATTAACGAAAATAAAATAAAAGGATCACTATAGGAGTGAGGTCTTCACATATGTCCAAATAACTCAGACAGATGACTACCTTATGTACTGCTTGTAATGACAAACAACGCTATAAACTTTTTGTCTGGGACGGCACATTTTATCATACTAGAATTAATCTTTATCATATTAGGAGTAAGGATATGTTAATTGTACAGTATCGCTTAGTATCCCTAAAAAGATGATGTAAACGAATAAATATATGTAGATTCACTAAAACCGAAGTATTTGACATATCAAATATACATGGGCCATGAAAAGCCCATATCTTAGAACTACCATGTTAATACCATGTAATACATACTAAAAGTTTATCAACACCTCATATCTTCAAACATCATACATTATACATCTTCAAATAAGATTTAATACATTCCTTGTCAAAAAGATAAGATTATCTTTAATTTCTCAATGACGCATGTAAAGTTTTTCGTCTGTAACGTATAATATCAAAACATTATAAGCTCAGGATATGCGGTTCGTTAAAAATAATTAAAAATCTTATGAGGTTTAGTGTGTAACAAAAAAAATTGTATTATTCTAAGAACGAAATGATAACACATGTACAATAAGAAAATAATAATCAACATAAATTATAACTAACAATAATTACTTATCAAACATATATACTTATTTAATAATGGGTACATCCCCCTTTATTTTCTACTACTTCTGTTATAAGATTTGGTATCGATTTATATAGTTTCAGGATATAATTTTGACTCAACGTATCCCATTCGCGTACAATTGCATTTTTTAATTTTTGTACGTGTCGATACTGCTTTCCATTCACGTATACGCCGTGTACAAGTTCTGCCCAGCAATTTTCAATAATATTAAGGCCCAGGGAGCGTGCAGGCCACGGTAAAATAGATATATTATTTTCATTAAAATATGATTGGACCAATCTTGATGTGTGTACAGATGCATTATCTGGTTGAAAGATGTAATCAGGTCCAGAAATGCATTCTGCATGATTATTTATTAGTTCTTTGATTAAATTTATGTATCGGACACTATTCATTCTCACATCGATGAACTTGATACTTGTTTTGCCGAAATAACCGATGCCGGCCCAAACCATCACGCTGCCTCCTCCCATTTGTTGTCGAATTGCTGAAATTGTCTCTTTTCTCATGTCATGAAAATAATATTGGAACCCATCAGGACCATCCAAGTTGAATCTTTTTCGTCTGAAGATAGTACCCTTCTCCATTTCTTTTTCCAATGCATTCTTTCTTTGGCAAAGCGTAAACGTTCTACTTTGTGTTTCGTTAACGTTAACGAAGGTTTCTTTTTTAATTTTAGCCTCTTAATATCTGTGCAGGATAGTAGAATTCAACGAACACTTGAAACACTGGGAATAATACTAGATTTTTCCATTATTGGCTTCTAGTGATGACGGCTGACCAGTACTTTTCTTTTTGGCATAATCTTCAACATTTTTTAAGAAATTGTGAATTACTTTACGACTTCTTATTACTTTCGATATTTTTGCTACTGATAACCGTTGCTGTTTTAGTTCAAGAATTTGCATTTTTTCAAACTCGTTTAATTTTTTTCCGCGTCCCACATACTTACAAATTTATATAATATTGTACTGTAATCTTTACTCGTTGATAGATCATTAACTACTGAGCAATTTCTAAACATATTAATAGAGTGTGTTATCATTTCGTTCTTAAAATAAAACAATTTTTTTTGTTACACACTAAACCTCGTAAGATTTTTAATTATTTTCAACGAACCGCATATCCTGAGCTCATAATGTTTTGACATTATACGTTACAGACGAAAAACTTTGCACGCGTCATTGAGAAATTAAAGATAACACACCTGGGTTATCTTTTTGACGAGGAGTGTATTAATGTGTAGAGCCATATCCTAAGTGTTAAGCCTAATACGCTTAAAGGTTCTAAAAAGTTTACTAATGTTTCTAATTCTCTGGACATATTTAACCCTTCCTTAAGCAACCTAGAATTAATATTGGTTCATATATTTTTAATGATAATATTTGGAATTAGGATTTCCAACTTGGTGATAATGTCAATTAAGTTTAGAATAGTATTAACATGATTAATACACAAGTATCACTAAACTTTTTTCTGCAAAGTTACTTTAAAGATAAAATATATATCCATTAAATTCTGTGAAAAACATTAAAAAATAGTCCAACTACAAGATACACATGAATAACAATAATTACTTTAAAAATATGATCATGAAAATGCAGTTTTCTTTGAACCATTAATTTTTTTCTTTTAACATTCCTTTTTAATTGCAGTCAGAAACTAAATATACTTTTGTTCCAATCTCCTTTACCATACGTGTATAAAAAACAAAATACAATTTTCGATGTTACAGGTCTTAGTAAGAATGGACTAAATAAACAATAGTAGTTAAATTTCTTAGAAATCACATTATAAATTTCAATCATATAGTTTTTAATATTAGAGGTTCCAAAAACTTTTAAATACACGTTAAGAAATAAATTAATGATTCAATGAAAAAATGTTAAATGAGGACCTCACATTTTCGTAATCTATGTTAAAAAATCAACAATTTTTATTTGACATATCTTTTTTCAACCACTCTTTCAAAAATCATAAATGTTAATAGAGTAGGTTAAGATTATGTGATTGAGATATCCAAAATTCACTGTTTTCATAAATAGATTTATAAATTTGATTGGTATACATAATACAATCATATACAGTACTCAATATTTTTTAAATGAATATTTAAATTAATCTCACTCAAGGTACGAAATTTATTGTTTGTATTGATTCTGCATGCCAAATGTAGTAATTTTTATTCTATCCATATAGTAAAGAAAGGAAATCATAAGGGATCATAGGAAAATTTAAATATATCATAAACTAAAAATGAATATTAGAAAAAAGAAACTATTCAGCAGTCATTTCATGCCTTTTCATCACTTATTATTTACACCATTTACTTATTTTACAAATACATGCAAAAAATATACTTCTTTAAATAAGAAACAACCACAAAGAATATAGCAAAAAATAAAAAAAGCATCTATCGCAATAACACCTTGGATACTATTTTACATTAAAAGCACTGTTGTGTTTAAAATAATTAAATGTTTACATGTTCATAGTTAACAATTTGAACATTTAATAAATTTAATTCAATATAATGAGCTTATTTGCATCTTATCTATTTCATAAAATTCAAATCAATTTATATATATCATTTTAAACTTCAAACGTTTGTAACACAAAAAGAAATGGTTTTAAAAAAATATTTTATGGAATGTTATTATTATATATAGAAATTGTTATATAGAGTCTCTTACTGCTATAATATATATTATAAAAACACTTTCCTTTACTTAAGTTCCCATTTAGAAAGAAATGAATAGAAAATTAATTTGACAAGTTATTGAACAATGTAATAATACATATGTAGTAATCAAAAAGTCTAAAATTATTGTATTGTATAAAAACAGATGACATAAAATATAAACTTACCATTGTAACTAAGACGTGGTTTGGTTAAACACATAACCAAGTGACACTCAATATCGTCTGGTAGAACAAACTTGGAGCAAACAGGACATTTTAGACCTTGAATATAAAATAAAATAATTATTTGTTGTTTTTACATCATAATACTTATTAACATGAAACTAACAAAAGTTATACCATAAAAAATTCTTCTCACTTGATTTACTGGAACAACTTCTGCCTCAGATTCATTTAGACATGAACTTATTACAATTCCCATAATAAAATTCAAATAATTTTAACATACCCATCACACAGACAATATTTTAAGATCGTACGAAATTCTTTGTCTATAATTACGTTTATTCTACAACCGCAATTTAAAATTTACGCACCTAGGTTAAAATATAATCGATTCACATATGTATGGTTACCGGGCCAACTATTACGACAACATGAGTCAAACAGGTATGCTTTATTTCAACTATCATTTATTTCGTAAAATTTCTGGACCTCAACATAACCTTACTTTTATTTTCTCAAAATTTTACGACGGTTATAATGCACAATTTGAAATTCTAATACGGTTAATAAATATAATCGATTAAAAACTGAAGACATTATTATACTTAATGAAATTCATGTAACATTAATAAAAATGAAATAAGAATATAACGACCTATTTTATTATTTTCTAAAATAAACAAAAATGAAATCTAAGAAGCTTATCTGTATTTATGATTATTCTACAGATCTGTATATCATAGAAAGTTATGTAATCAATGATAACATTCATATCATAGTTAATACAAGTTTACTCCTCTAATTTTTTTAGATTATACAAATTTAGTCATAATTTCATACAAAAGAGTTGCAAATTTATTTAGAATATTTTACATTACATCATTTGTATATTTATTATACTATATGCAAATATATGTATGTGTATATATATACTTTATACATATATATATATATATATACATAATACATGTATCCACTATAATATATGCTTATAAAAGTAATAGTAACTAAAATAGGTACAGAGCCATTACTGTGAATGTTATAATGTATTTGCTATAAACTAATAAACTTACCGTTGAGAGACCAGATATGGGACGGCAAGCTATGTGCTGAGTAAACTCGTCCACTCTCTTCATCAGGATCATCTGATTCAAGTTGTGGCAAACCAAGTGCTTGACCAACTCCAACTCCAACTGAAGAAGCAAGACTACTTTGTTCACCAGATGAGAGATCCGGTACTGAACTTAAAGAACGAGCACGTTGCCTACTATCTCCGGATACTCTAGAAGTTTGTGACTGATTTCCTTGCTGATGTTGATGCTGTAACATGCTAACACCTCCAGGAAGAGAACGTAGCATAGAAAATCCTTGCATTGCAGTTTCATTTGCTCCAGTAGAGGATTGTCCATTGCCTCCAGCAGATTGTGCAACAGTACTTGCTTTAGCTCCCATCCCAATTTTAAATAATAATAACGCGTTTGTCAATTTTGGTAAAAGTTTTTGCTTAAACTGAAAATTTTATCCCGCAATCAGAAGAAAAATTAACATTCCAAATATTGGTCTTGGCAGTGGTACACGCACTGACACAATTTTTGCAAATAGTCCTAGTTTTCTTGTTTTTTTAATGTTATTATAGTAGTTAAAATTTCAATTTTAACTTCAGCAATATTGCAACACTTTGGGATTTAATATAGGCCGGAATTTTGTATACATACACTGCAATAAGCAAGTCATATCGTCCAAAAGCATACTAGCGGCTTGTCACGCAAAACACCCTCCGACATCTTGCTAGAAACTTCCTAGAAGTCAGTGACCAGTGACCAGCTGCTACGGAATGTTCCATTCATACATTTACATTTTGTATAAAATGTAATTGTTTATCAGTTTACATGAAATTTCCCTAGCAGTAAAATATTCTTTTTATATAATTCTTAATGATTGTTTATTTAAATTATACTGCATTGTATTATATGCGATTGTATAATAAATTAATCAATAATTTAAAAAATATGTAGAAAATATTCCTAGTTTTATTTTCAAATTTTTATATTGAGTTGTGCATATTTGTAATTATTCAAATAATACAGATATATATTTTTCATATGTCATATATGTCATATAATTTTTTAATCCTTATAAGTGAAATTAAAATTCCGAAATTCCAAGTAAGTCAGTTTATAATAGCATCTATCTTAAAGTTGTAATATCTATGTTCTTGCTAATATTCTTACATATGTTCATGCCCTTCTAGGATCATATAAACATATCTCGATACTGGCTAAGGAAAACCATCCGAAAATTGAGTCGTGAAAAATCAACATATAAGAAAACAAAGTTCTCGTTCTTGCGAGATATACAGAGATCAGTAGAGTGTCTTTGTCTCTGCTGAGATATTCACAGTCTTGTCTTCTATATTGATTCTTCATGACTCAATTTTCAGACGGTTTCTTCAATGCTTTCGACATTGAGTGGTTAAGACCAATTTATATGATCGTGGTCCTTTCTTACTACGATTGTATACACAGGGTCTGGAAACTCCAGTGGAAGGGATAAGGTTTTTAATATCCGGAGGTGTGTTTTATAAATCAGCCGCTAGCCATAGCGCTGCAATCCATTTGTTAAACTTTTGCATTTAACGCCACCTTTGCTATCCTTACCACTGAAGGTGAAAAATAAATTAAACTTTTCATAATTATAATTTTATAACATAATTTTTCAATGTATTTAAAGTAAACATACAATATTTTATGTAACACGGTACAATTAATTGTTTAAATAAATGTAGATTGATATAATACAGAGTACAGTTTAGTTATAGACACGGTCGTATCGGAGATTGCAGATTACAGACACAAGGCGAGCTACAGAACGAAGCCTAACAAATCGATTGAAGCGCCTTGAGAGATATTTTTTGACCCAAAAGAGCCTTATCCCCTCCACTGGAGTTTCCAAATCTGTGTGTGTATACAAGAACAGTTATTGCGAGGAGTTATACAACTGTGGTTCCTTACGACTTACGCTTACGACTTAAGATCGTGAAATTAGATGCAGATATAAGAGATTCAGTTAAAAAACGATTTGATCAATTTCGATTTATCACATTGGAGTTAAATTAAAAGTACTATTGTAAATAAAGCTATCAGCAGAAATGTCTGCGTGGAGGCAAGCGGGATTAAAGTAAAATATTTATTTCAAAGATACTTGCTTTTAATGTTAAATATCCACTATTAAAAAATATTATATAATCTGTGTTCACATTTCAGTTATATTAATTATTCGCAAATAGCTGCCAGACTTGTTAGACAAGCTTTGAAAGCAGAGCTCCGATCAGATGCCCTAAAACGTGATGAAATAAATGTAAAATTTACCCAATGGAAAGATGGTAAACCTATTAGTAAGTATATAACTGTAATTTTTAACTTATTTTGTATTATTTATACAGAAAGATACAGTAATATTTTTAAATAACGTGAGGTTAAATATATATATATATATATATATATATATATTATATAAGATGTATACATATATATCTGTGGCTGTAGGGAAAAATGCTGCATGTCACAATTTCAAAATATTTGAATTACAATTAAAAATTGAACATTAATTAAACCATAGAATATAGGATTCATATATTTCTCAGAAAAAATGCATATAAGCAAGTTTTATAGGTTCAAGGAAATAACGTAATTTAATCAAAGTTTAATATTCAATTCGTATGCATTAGGCGAAACAATGCGAGTCCACCCAAATTTGGAGAACACGAATACTTTGGTCTCTCATGTGTAATTGCTTTTATTTCCTATTTTCATTAATCTGCTTATACCGTAATTTATTTTATATAAAATAAAATGAGCAAAATTATATTCCACATATATTTTTATTTTATCAAGAATAGTACACTGTTTTGGAAAAGACAATATGTACATTACTTTGTGTTAATATCTTATACAATTATACTATAATCTTACATATAAACATTCTATTCTTTATTTGCAGGTAAAATAATTATAGTTACCAGGTTTTGGATTCTGTTTGATATAAAGCTATATTATTTTAGCATACTATTTAGTTAGGCATAGTTATAAATCATGTACCTTCAAAAATTGATCCATATCCATAAATCAGTATCTGAAAAATACTGGGCAATTATATCCATTTTAGCACATATGTATTATATTTCACTATACGAAGGATAGTTCACCAGATGTTACCACTTCAATTCATGTGACTGTTATTATTGCAGCGAGAAATGCTTCACGTTGATTCGAATGGTTTCATAGAGAGGTGCATTCTTGTGTTAATAGCCTTTTTGTCTGTATGAACTTTGATGTATCAGGAACTTATGAAAGTCAACTTTGATTTTTTAAATGGAAACATATATCTTTTAATGCATTGATTGATGTAGCTCATCATTCATATACAGAAATATTAACTGGTTCATACCAAAAACAATTTGTCAAATTTAATGTGTAAAGGACAAGAACAGACGCCAAGTGGTATTCTTGTGTTCACGCTGTTTTCGTCTTTCATACATTAAATTTCACAAATTAAAGTTAAAATATTTGCTAAACTAATTACTTTTTGGTATAAATAGGTTAATACTTTTGTGTAGGGACAAATTGCATTGATTGATGTATTAAAAAATATATGATTCCATTTTAAAAAATCAAAATTAACCTTCCTGTTAAGTCAAATGCAAAATTAAACTTCACGAATCCTTGACGCGTCATAAAAGAACTGATAAGATCAGAATATGCACCTTCTGGAACCATTCAATTTCCATCCAAACATTTCTTGTTGCAAATAATAACAGCCACATAAATTGAAGTAGTAATATCTGGCGAACCACCTTGTATAGTATTGTTGAATTTGATGCATGTGTTTATTAAATTTTGCTAAAACAATTCTAAGACATTCGTCATATAAGGTGCAAGATTACACTGAACAGAAATGGGTTAGCAGAAGAATGCTCGCGTATTGTGTTTATATTTTGATTTGGAAAAACAACTTAACTGCGATATGATCGGGTAGAAAACGCAAGTCCACTGAATGTTTGAACTGTTAGTTCTTTTTAAAGTATTTGTAAATTATTTCTATTCTGCTTATTGCTATATACATTAGTTATACAAATATATAGTATTATGCAAAGTGAAGGGAATATGCATTTATACCATAGAAAGGAGACCATGAAACATCAATAATAAGGAGAATTGATGTTACGAACATTAAATGATTAGTATTTCGAAACTGAATAAATGTGATATGCAATGTTCTTCCTTACAGCCATAGATATATATACAAAAATGTGTGATATATATACAAAATTGTTGTACACAATACAAAATACATGCATAATGTTAAATTTTTATATATACATATTACATGTATAGCATAAGAAGGAGATCAAAACTGCCCTTGAATAGATTTTAATATGTAATGAATCATTCAATAGTTTACCAATAGGAAACATCATAAGCCAATTCTCAACCCTTTATCTTAATTGAAAAGATAGTTACAGGGTAAATTCGGATTATCCGTTGTTTGCCTACTTAATGGCATGTTAAAATTCTGAAAAAATTTTAGAACATTATAGACACAATGTGTATGTTATAGAATATTCGTAAAAAAATTAAAGAAACGCTAAGAAATGTTGAAAAATGTGGATTACATATTGAAATTTTAGAGTGACTACTTTCTCATTTTTATGTATTTGTATAGCTATTAACTTCAATTTTGTGGTAAGATGTATCATAGTTAAAAAGATGGAAAACTATTTTTGTCATGATATTTTGGATGAAATCATGAGATATTATTTGAGTCTCATCGTTTTCGGTTTCGCCACAGTCAGCAATAGTTCTGTTTAATCTACTAAATACATAGTCCTTCATAGCCCTCATTGTCATATTCGGCCTGTGCTTTTCTTCCACCAATTCGCTATAAATAAACTGAATACCAAATAGCTTAGAGAACATTCCTGTCTTTTTCTGTTCAGAGACATTCATTCTTTCCCCTCCATACTTTTACATTGCATAAGGATTTTTTTATATGTATACCTTTAAAAATTTTTCTATCAACCACTTATTGTTACCCCACTAACTGTTATTGCCCATGCCAGTTTTCCTCTTATCTTTTGTATCAAAGGCAGCTCTTAAGTCTACAAAAATGGTAATCATTCTCCTCTTCTTTTCTCACTTCCCATCTTATGATTTTATTTAGGAAATATATTTAACTCATTACCTTTGTCTCTTAAACCTATCTGAGTATTACAGGCATCCACCTTTTACTTGGTACCATACAGAAGTGAAAAGAAATCCTCTGAAGTATCTGAGATACTTCATAGCGGCAAAGAAGTACTTCCGTCACGCGCTGATATATGACTTCACTCGTTAATTTACATCATGTGAACTTTCGGTCAATATGTATATATATTTTTATAATTATGGGTTCACCAGAAATAACCAAACAGACTCTCGTTTTCTTGTATGGGATTTCTTTCTAGCTTCATACAGTATCTTATATAGCAAAGAATTATGAAACGTTAATACGTCTTGCTATTAAGGTTGTCTGTCTCTATTACTCATACCTCATATGAATCCAATATTAAATCTTTCGTTTATTCTTTCGTCCAAATTTTGAAGATTCCAAATATTATAATTATTTTGATTCAAATAAATTATATTTTCCCAAATTTTTACTTGTAATATAAGTAGGGAACAAGTATATCTTAAAAGAAAATTTAGAAAATTGAGGACTAAGAAATGTATCACCTTGCTTCGGTCTCTCCTATAAGAGTAAGAACTTTTGCGACGGTTTTCCTAATACTTTTGTTTTTTTTTATCAATTTAATACCTCCTAAATAGTTTTTTTTTATAAATATTGAATTGCTTTTAGTATACATAAAACTGTTTTCAACATTCCATTCAATATAACATTTTACATTACTAGAAGATTCACTAAAACGCACAGACACAATTTTCAATAAAATTAGTATTCTTTTGGCGTAATAATTTTATTCCGCAGAATTGCGGAAATGTCACGTTATGTGATGAGGACAATTTCTCACGTAGGAAAAGAATCTTCTCTCATGAATTTTCTGAACACATAGATACATATTAGCATAGTGTTAACCGAACACAAATATACTCATGGTTGCGTATACATTAATTTACGCAATTATTTAAATATAAACTTGCGTTAATTATCATTATAATATTTACTATTTAATGAAAACACTAAAATTTCTATTCAATTTTTGTTCAATTATAAAAATACCCGGTAGTATGCGTTATTTNGTACAATCATGTGTAAGTCTTAATTCAGATTTCATATAGCGTGAAATGTTTATATAAGAATGCATGTGCATTATTTATCACAAATATTTTAGTGCATAAAATATAACAGCAAGGAGATTTAGATATGGAGATTCCCTGTTCAATATTAAGTAATTTACTACTAACATACCTACTATATAAATGTGTGAAATGTGTGAAATTTATATAAGTACAAGGTATAATCGAATGGTATAATCATAGATAGTACAATCCAAGAAGGCTTGATATGCTAAAATAGAAACAAAATATATAATAGTCATTTTTCATACGAGATTTTAATTCTGAGTAAATCGATGTCGGAAAGTCATCGAGTACACGTGCACTTAGCTATAATTTGCAATGTATCGCGTTCAGTAATATACATATACCTACAATGTATACAAAAAGTGTTGGTACATCAATGTATTTATTATAGCATTTACATACTAATTAATTAGGGTGAACTCGTAGAAAAACTACTTCCTCTCCGATTTCTATGATTTTTGAATATATTGTAAAACTCAATATTTTGATTAATTCTTTTCTGTACACTAATAGCTGAACTCGCTTAGTTTCCGAGATATTCCCGAAAAATTGCCGGTTCTTTTTAGAGCACATTGAATTATTCTGTACATAGTACATTCTATAACGTATTACGTGAATATTGCTGGCTACCAGCTGCTTACTTTTTATTTATAGGTCCCGTGCACAATTGCATATACAAGGCTGTAAGAAATGTTTGTTATAACTCAATTAAAAATGAATATCATTAATGTACAATAATTGGGTCTGGGTTTTCAACATAGCTGACAATGCTACATGAAACAATAACAATTCTTCTATTTTGTAAACTAATATCAATTATTCATTTCCCTATTTTTATAATTATTTTATGATTTTATATAAGCGTTGCTAGCTGCCCCGCGGCAGTCGGATTGAAAAATTTAACCCAAACCTATTATATTGTTGATATTCACTGATGATTTTCGAGTCATAAGTTATAATAAATATTTCTTGCAGCCTTGCATATATAACTGTATACATTTATAAATACTAGTTTATGAACAGAAGATAAATATCTGGCAACCAATACTGACGCATATGTTGGCACAGATTTACAACTATAGACTGAAAGACACTGTAGTGGTATCAGCAGCTTTTTGAGAATATCTCGAATGCTAACGTCGACCGCTAGTTATGTGTATAAGAAATAGTAGTTCAAAATATTGATATTTATAACATATTTCAAAATTATCAGAATCAAAGATGAGGTAGCTTTCCTGTAGTTTCATTAAATTTGTAATATCTTACAAAATATTAATATTTTTGGCATTGTATCTTAATACTTTTCTGTTCAAAATGGCACGAAGAATCAGTTAATGCAAACAAAATCGTAAGATTCTATTTTTTAAAAAATATACATTTGGAACTGCACCGATGCACTTCTGTGAAAAATCGAACTATATGATAATAAACAGAGCAATGTAACGCAAACAAAGCAATCTTTCTATCTACGATAAAAACAAAGTTATAGCTCGGCCCGGTCACTAAGTCTAGGTTCGGTCCAGAATTCGCTTTGCGGGTTGGTTTGTGATGCGAAGCGTTGATGTTTTCATCACCATTTGACCGCTCCCGGTTTCGTCGACATTGTTTATTTGTCGATATGTTGATATTACTGACAATATTTTCGTCGACGCTCATTTCACCGAACTGAGTGAGTGTGTCTGAATGTTGAGGAAGACATTGTTGGTATAAAAATGATGTCGATAAAACTGGCATCAATAAAGATATTGTCACAAACTAATCCCACCCTGTACATATACAATTAGGAATCGTTAAAATCTAAATTAGATTTTTCCCTTTTAAGTGAAAATGAGGATTTATTCGGAAACAGTTCCCATGCAAAAATAATATTGAACATTTTCATCTCATTTTCATATAGAAGCATTAGCTTCGGGATTGTATAATATCATGAATATATGCTCTGTACGTTAAGAGATACCTTGCACATCATAATTGATTAAATACTAATAGTGATATACACTAACATATAGTTAAAATGCATATGTTACATATAGTACATGTTATAATTTTATTATGGACTGTTTAACATTTTAACGTTTTATTGAGCAGAAATTAAACTTATTTAATTCTATTCATTTATTTAAAAAATTTGGTAAGTTACAAAAATTACATTTCGTTATTTTTGTTGCAGAAAATCCATAAATTATGATATCACAGATTGAGGAAAAAATCATCCAACTCTTCAAACATATATATGCATATCCTTGGATATTGTATATGAAATAAGAAAAGGATCTAATAAAATAGTACAGAAAGAATTTATATATAGCAATTTAACATTCTTATATGAAGTAAAAATATCTAATAATATTATGAGCTTCTTTAATTTAATCCACCTTCCTCTCAATAGATCATCTTATAGTCGGGCAATGTGCTTTACAGTGTACTGAAAAAGACAGATCAGAAATTAAATATAATTCACATGTAAGATTTTATAAACTCACCTATAAATTCTGAAACAAGATCATTGTCGTTATCACCACGCATTGTACCTGTAATTTCTTCATCTTCAACCATAGGAAGAAATAAATGAATAAATTCAGCTGTATATGGTGAAGCTATTGCTTCTAAAACCTAATACAATACCATATTAGTATCATTAAGCATGCTGTGTATGTACACATTTATTTAAAAAATAATTTTACAATACCTCTGTAACAAAATACCGAATTAACGATACATCTGTATCTCCACGTTGCCAACACTGTTTGATGTAACACACTACTGGTACCACGCAACCTCTACTTAATAAGTTCACCATTCTATCAATTAACATTTTTTTCATTTCCAACTGAAAATTAAAGAAGTTATTAATTCATAAAAATAATAAGTATAAAATTGCTACTAACGTGTTTTACATTCGTTTTCTTAACTACATGCTAAATAAGTAAAAAAAATTAATAAATAAATTATAAATTTACTCATAATGAATGCTCAAAATGGCACAACTACGAATGAAATGACTACAGATGAAAAAAGCGAAACTGAAGAATGAATTATTTTTTTAATCTTTTGAATAAAAAATAATTCTGGGAACTATGTGCCTTAAGAGTGACATTCTTTTCGATATATATGTTAAAAGAAATTCATTCTATATCAAGTAATTGATTATATTATGTCAAATTTGATTGAACTTTACTCAAGAACAAAAAATTATTGATTTTTTGTATTTTTAATCTTGTACTTTTCGATACGTAGAATTTAAAAATACAAGTTTTAAGTTGCGTAATTTAGTGGTTCAAAAGTTTGACTATATAAAATTGAACATTTCCAGAATATATTGCACATTATTTTATCGCTATATTGGCTTCTATCCATGTTCCGTGCAATGATTGGACTCCGTGGAACCACTGACAGCACGTGAATTGCAGTCATTTTGACGGGTTAAGTCAAATGTATTTGGCTACATGTATTTTGTGTATGTTTGATCTTTCTCCCTGATATAACTTTTATGCTTACCTCATAATACTTTTTCCAATGTTTCCGGGGTACTCACTTATGTATTTTTACGTCGTTACGTTTATTTTCGTCTTATTTTCTTTTTTATCGCTTTTTTAATAGTCTTTTTCGTTTTATTTTTTATTCCTTTTCATTTATTTCAAAAGTTATGCTAGGTTAGCTGTAGAAGGATACGTACATAAAACAGTCAATCACAGCGTGGAACTTGTAGATAAAACGACATTGATTTTGATCCGGATTAGGATTTATTTTCCAGGCGTCGTGAGACGGCTAGTTACGTTAGTATAAGCTAATTTTTTCGCGAATTTAATTACAGCTTCTCATAGTATGCATACTCAAAAAATAAAATCCAATTGGCAACCATCTAAAGACTGAAAAAGGGTCAGGGTCGCTTCCATGATGACGTATTTGTCAATTGCCTATGCGAATTTTTATATCGACATTTTTTCCGTCATAAGAATATCGATTTGATGGCATTGTTGATGGCTGAAATACGAAGATATTACATTTTTTAATAAGGTAAGCGTAAGTCGAGAGCACGTGAATGCTTATCTGCGCGGTTCATTCATTGGATGAGGTATGGGTAGAAGCCAATATAGCGTTAAAGTAACAATACCCTAAAAATGGTCAGTTTTACATAATTGCAATTTCTAAACCACTGAATTTTACAACTTTAAACCTGCATTTTCGGATTCATTAACTTATCGAAAACATAAAAAATTGCGTATAATTGTATATAAAAGAAGTCAATAATTTTTGATTCTCTAAAATAATATTCAATCAAAATAGTAATTTTTCTTCAAAATTAGTTCAATAGTTGTTATTCAAAAATACGGAATAATATATGTCAAATTTATTACAAAGATATTTTAAAACATCCGCAAAATAATTTTAATTATATAGAATATTTGATTTTAATTGTATTATTGCAAATATTTTAAGGAGTATCCTTGGAAGAAGAAAATGCCTTGTGAGAAGTTGTCGAAGATCGGGGGCGACATTGTAGATAATAGAATATAAGTAGGATGTTGCTAGGTAGAGATACAATCATATCAGAAAGCTGTGATGTCGCCCGAAGGATGTAGATCGTCGCAATGTCAACAATCTCTATCGCCGCTATTTCCAACTGAATCAGAGTTGAATATTATAAATAAGCGTTTACGTAAGGGCAAAAAGGAAAGAAATTATCGTTGACAGCAGAGAATGAAACTGGGCCCGATGAAACAGTGTGGAAAGAAATAGATGCAAGTCCCAAACCTGGCAGGACATCAGTTCATAATATTTTTAGGGATATGCTAAACGGCATATAATGAAAGGACAAGTAAAGAGGGCATTTTATCTCATCATTGTTCACCGTATAAGGGATCATATAATAAAATGTACGGAAAAAGAAGCATTTAGAGTATTGGGGACTAAGAGGAAGCTAGATGCAACAAAATTAGATGCATTTATTGCTCTGCTATATGCCCTCGGTGCATATCAGGCAAAAAATTTATATGTCTCATATTTGTGGAATAAAATTTGGAGACTTGCATTTTTTCAAAAACAATGAGCAGGAATGACTTTGCTGAAATTATGAGGTTTATACGATTTGATAAGAAGAGCGAAAGAAGCCAACGTTTACGAACCAATAAATTTGCAATGGTATCTACAGTATGGGCCAATTTACAGAAAATTCACAAAATTGTTATAAACCTGGTGCATACATTACTTTTATATAAAGAATCGCGGGAAAAAACCATGCAATAAAATTATTAACAAGTTCAGATTCATTACTACAAAAAATTTGACAAGTAAAAAATTGTAAAGATTACAAAATTACGAAAATTTGTTTAAGATGCGGGAAATATTTATGCGGCAAATGTATATTTGATATTATGCGGCAAATGTATATTTGATAATAAGATAATTTGTAAAAAATGCTGCGAAGTTGAATAAGATATATCTCCATATAAATAAAAGTGCAATTCTATTTAAGACTACAATTGAAATTAAACAAAAATAAATTTGGACGAAATTTTATGAAAGTTCATCATTTTATATACATTTAGTCATAAATTAACCATTATCTAAGTTAAATCATAAAAACTATTTACTTCTTTAATCATCGGTCATTTTGACCGCACACGGTAGGAATAGGAATACACGAAGTGCGGGTAGGTTTAGTGTTAAGTCAATATCTTTGAATATTTAAAAATTTAAATAAATTCATTACTTTCATTGTGCTATGTCATAAACTTTCTAATAAAATCATGCAGGAAATACATAAATTTTTCTTATTACTATTCATCATTTTGCAGAAAGAAATACGCCATGCCGTTTCAGGAAATATAAGGATAAATTAATTATTTTTTAATATAAATATATTAATACCGTTTTATAGGGAATTAGTTGTATCGATAAGTGCATTAAAAATTATATGATTCCACTAAAAAAATGTACGTAGTTGTCATCTATCTTAAATACCTTCACCTGCAACATCCTGCTATATTTTACGACGTTCTGTCGGTCTCTTGTAATGTTTTACGAGTATACTCTTCTACCTAACGTACTTTTCGAAATATTTGCAATAGTAAATTAAAGTGGATACACTCTGTATATACACTCTGTAGTATACACTCTGCATATTGATATTAATTGTTAAACATATGATTAAAATATTCTTACCTGCACAAGTATTTCCAGTTCGTCTTGTTTACTTTCAAATAACTGTACAAGAAGTTGTAACACCTTTGGATGCAGTAAAGAATGGCAAACTACAACTTCATCAAGTAATGCAAGATGTACAGGACAATGTTCTGTACATAATTTAAAATATGATGGTTCAGTTACAGTACACTCCACCCATCTAATTATACCTACACTTACAACAGGAAATCTAAAAGAATATAGATTTTACTATATATAGAAATAAGAAATATCATATGACCACTAATATAATTTGTATACATTATACCTTATGCATTGATATAAAGTTTGTAATTCTGCTATCAATTCAGTAGATCCTTTATTAACGTTGCAAATGTTATGGACTTTTTCTATAGCTTGAATAGTCGTTTTTAATTCATCTTTATTTAATTTCCGTGAATGCCCCTTCTTGGCTGGAATATCACATACACTAGCTGCATAAGCTAATAAATATATGTATTTAGACTTATGCTCAGGATTAATTTTTACACCCGGTTTAAAAAGTGCATCAACTAATAGTTCTGGAATTAATGAATTATTATTTTGTATATATTATAGCAGCTGTAAAAACAACAAATTACAATTTTATAAATTATGTATATTAATACCTAAAAATTGTGGATTACGAAGTAATTCTATAGGAGGTGGTTCCGCAGTAGAATAATTTCGAAATAATACAGTAATATCAGCAGGATTTAAGGTATTCCGTGATAACATGGATGCAAGTGCTTGACATGCACTAGGGCTACTTGAAGCTCCATTAAGTGCCATGGTTATTGGAGTAACATCATGATGGCTGTAAATATATACATATATAATACATATATGAATTATAAAATCAGTATGCAATAATGTTGTATTTATGAAATTTTTAATTAATTAAAACTCGGTGTTAATTAAATGATGGATATCCCCATGAATTCAACATGAATTATATTTTTAACAAATGGAATAAACAGACAACAAAATTACCTACACTTCAATAAACAGCTTTTGTTAATAATTTTGTGAGTTGTTTTTTATAAAAGTGATTTCAAAGACTAGAAAACAATATATTTCATTAATGTTAATATAATATTTTCAGAAAGCAAACAGTTGATATAAAAATAATATATGTATCTACTAAATAGGGAAACAACCAACTTTTTTCCCGAAATCAGATAATAGCAGTCAATTTATAGAAAGTGGTCGTTAACAACTTTTGAATTACAACGTAGAAGAAAATGTTTAAATCGTTAAAAATGAAAGATACCGAACGAAGTACAAGAAAGTTCATCATGTCTGTAAGAGTGCGCATAGTAACATTGTATTAGAATAATTTTTCAATTAAACACCTTATGCCACACGGGACGGTGAACAAAATCGCTCAGTGTTATCGCTTATAACAGCTATAATCTGTACAATAACGATCCATCATTGAGTTATCTAATTGCGACATCCATGAAGAAGTTAACGAAACTGTAATATTAAAAATAGAGATATACGTGCGTGTTAGGGATTGGGACGGGTTGGAAGAAGTTTGGGCAGAATCGGGCAGAATCGGGCGGAATGGGGCGGGATTTCAGTATACTCGTATCGCTCACGTTCCTGAAACTTAGTTCGGGTATCAACATCAACGGATAGCCTAACTTCGCGTCAGCTTGGCAAAAAATGGACAGGATTGGCTCGAAGCACGAGAGCCCTATTAAGAAGAGATGATATATAAAAAACGGATGGTAATGAATAGATTTCAAACATCATTCTCAAGATTACAAATGTAGTTTTTCCTCCTAACAACGTTGTCAACAACGTTAAGAGCGAAAAAGAGAGAGAGGTGGTGTGCCGACGGCGTACATTCCGATTGGCCAATTTTGTTATTTTTTTCCATTGTACCTTGCAGGTTACATGTGAAAGTGAGATTAAATGTTTTTTGTTTGTTCAATTCGGCTACAGCCATTTAGTGGTAATTTTTCTCCTAGTCGTTCATTAATTGATTGTGTAATAATGTGTAAAAGAAACAAAGTTGAGGATTCATATTGGTAAGAAATCGGAGAAATTACAAAGGAAAATTGTGATAAGAAGCGTCCAAGAGTTCCAGTGACGATAGTGAGGAGCAAGAGATGGGAATCCAGCTGAATTTGGATAATCCTACATTGATGGAAGGCGCTAAAGATGGTATAGTAATAATGATTAATAAATGATTTTATTTTATATTATGTTATATTATGTGGTATACAGAGTAGATAACGAACTTCCACGTGAGGCAAGGCGTGTTACATTTTTGCTAATGAATTTACATGAGAGGTAAATGTTATTGATCTTTCTTTTATCTCTCTTTTTTATTATACGAATTTGCACGAGAGGTAAGGCAGACTAAAATGATACTAAGGAACTTGCATGTTAGAAGATTATTAATGAACTTCCACGAGAGACAGGGCATGGTAGTAAATTTAAGAAATCACAAATTCTGTATTAACATGTTGATTAAAATAAATAAATAGTACAATATTACAATAATAGTACAAAGTTAATGCAGAATGAAACGGAAATTGTTATTTTTTATCATTGTTATATAGAATAACAAGAAAATGTTCATCAAGATGAGAGAATCCAAATAATGATCAAGAGAATGTAGATACGGTAGAAAAAGAAGTTATTAAGTTAATGGGCGAAGAGTCTAATAAATCCAAAACACTATATATTACTTTACACTTTTCATTAAAACTCAGATTCTACCACTGGGTATATAACAGAGGATATATTTATAATAAGTTGCATATAGGGATATAAGATGGAATTCTAATCTAAAGTATTCCAGGATAAGCGTCTGTCAGTTTAGTTTAAAAAAAGAAATTGAGAACTACAATGTAACCATTCAATCATTGCTAAGAAAGGAAATAATGAGGGTTTGGAAACCCAAGAAGAAGCAATTTCTAGCTTTAAATTTTTTTAGCAGAAACCTGACGGTACTTACAGATTCATTTTATATTTGAAAAACTTGTATAGATTTACAGAAACTTCTCATTTCAAACTAAAAGATTACATTCCCTTTGTCTCTATGCAGGTCGAAACAGCACTTCAGAGTGAATCAGTTAGATTCGATGATAGGAAGGTTATCAGGGAGGCTTCCTTAAAGAACTGAGTATCACAGAATGCGATCGAAATCATATTGGTACCATTAGTAAAATCAACAACAAAGCAATACGAATCGTCACTGCATTATAATGGGCGGCATACTGTAAAACCAAAGATCTAGACTTTTTTAATCCATCCCAGAGTTGGCAGTTAAAATTCTTAACTAAGTATTACAAATAATACAAATGCCTTCTATGATACATTAAATACTCATAGGGCGGCGATTTCATTTGTTGCTAATTTACACTTCTCATCAAAAAGATAACCCAGGTGTGTTATCTTTAATTTCTCAATGACGCGTGCAAAGTTTTTCGTCTGTTACGTATAATATCAAAACATTATAAGCTCAGGATATGCGGTTCGTTGAAAATAATTAAAAATCTTATGAGGTTTAGTGTGTAACAAAAAAAATTATATTATTCTAAGAACGAAATGATAACACACTCTATTAATATGTTTAAAAATTACTCAGTAGTTTATGATCTATCAACGAGTAAAGGTTACAGTACACAGTCTTATACAGTATACAGTATTACAGTCTGAAAGAAAACAAATCCTTGAATTAAAACAGCAACAGTCAGTAGCAAAAATATCGAAAATAATAAGAAGTCGTAAAGTAATACACAATTTCTTAAAAGTTGTTGAAGATTATGGCAAAAATTTTTCAAACATTTTTCTTAACGAATACATCGCGTGTTTCATTTGCTAGGCTGTTCCGTGTGGCTATAAGTAGAAGGATGTGTGATGTTTGCAAAATAATCACTGAGCATCGGGCGAAACGGCTATCGCGTTGGCTACATTTCTAATGTAACTTGTGACTTAAAACATTTGATGAAGAAATTTTCCTAGTGCAAACATGGGTTGCGTTAGAAATGTGTTTGAGCTGCTGGCATCCAAGGCAGCGTTGGTGTGAATATCAAACGAGTACCGCGAATGGCACAAATATTATGATCGGAGTTTAATACTGATTATCAAATATTTGACTAAAAAGAAGAATAAACTACCTATTTGTGCAAAACGTGTGATAACAACAGTTATTTGTAGATTAAAGAATTTGGACGTTTAAATGTGAAAGCATTTCTCGCGCGGGAGGTAGAGGTTTGTGTAACGAAACTTGTGGCCCGAGAGCGTCGTCTATCGTTTGGGAAACGTCGAATCGACATTTCAAAGCCGTATTTTGACTAACGTCAACTTATTAACTTAAAGCATATGAATCCTCGTCAGTTTCTTCAATACGCAAGACGGGTGCTCATCAGTCGTTTTACGGATATTATTAATGAACACTCATTTTTTAAATGCGGTATTTGAAGTTGAATTTGTTACGAGACGAGGTTTCGGTGGAGAATTTCAGCACACAAAATCATGAATCATATATATCGTTGGAAAAGTTTCAAGAACGAGACAACGCTTGGGCTCTCTAAAACAGCCCGTCTCAACCATGCTTTCAAAGCCCATGCCGTATGTTATCTATGTTGACCTGGAACTTTTGCTGCAGAATGTTGTTCCGGAAGAGCAAGGACGTGGTATATCAGCATCATCAAATCTTTAATGTTTAGCATAAGTTATTATATCCACTGCGCATACGATAAGTCATTGTATATCTATCGCACTTATCGTGGCGAGATGGGAAGTATGGAGTGATTCGCGAAGGAATTGTACAAGTTAGCTTGTAAGATACAGACGAAATTTCGAAATTATTCGAAAAAAGAAAGATTCCGATGAATGACCTCAGCAAAAAACAATGGGCATAGAAAGATTTAATCAAGGGCGATTCGCTGTAAACGTATGGGCAAAAATTATTAGGAATCATATTATTGGCTCCATCTTTTTGCCTTCATCGATAACATATGCAACATATCCATTTTTTACATTTTACATCCACATTTCCTAAGCGAATTATGTGAAATTAGAGCATCGCGAAGTCTCCGCTTCGATGGTACTCCACCTCACTACAATGGGTCGGTATAGCAAAAAACCAAAAAGGAAAGTCGCCGTAAATAGGACGCAGATCTGCTCCTTAGATGCGACCTTTTTGTTCACAAGATTTGACGACAATGGATTCTTTTCTTTGAGTGAAGAAATTGTTCATAGTTCAAGTGAACAGATTACATCAGTTAAACAATTACGTTAAACAATCTGATTGAATGTGGTTTTTACCATATAAAATCAATACGTAATCTTTCGGAGAAACTTGACAAAAATATAAAAACGTGAGTTCGGGGCTGTTTACATAAACTGAAAGAGAAAAAGAAAAGAAGAAGAAAGAAAGGAAGAAAAGAAGATATGGGATATATAATGATGGATATGGGGCATCTACGTACGACAATAAAAGATATTTTTCCTGCATCTGATTGCAGAATGTAGACACATTAAAAATAAAGTCAGTTTAAGAATTATTAAAGGTTCAACAATTTCCCGGGAGAAGAAGTCATTTGCGATTCATAGTTTCTGTGAGTCCTTTGTTTCTCGTGATGAGTAGAATACTTCAAAATGATAAAACTTTAATCGTGAAAATCATGCTCAAGGTCAAGTTTACACAAACTTTCTTTTACAAAACTCTACCAATTCAGAAGTGTGGAATCACGCTATGGTAGTCTTCACACTTACTTTTTATACACCCCGTACATCAGAATGCAATTTCGAACAATTCCATCGATCAGTTCGATGTATAACCTTTATCGCAGATCGTCTTCAACGTGCTCACACGTACTTTATCGCCGAATTCACGTTATTTTATAAAAGAATTGAAGAGTTATATGCATGTATACGATGTCCTATAATTGATGATACATTTTATCGTGTGGCTGAAGAGTTGAGATAATCAAAATATTAAGAAAACCATACGACAATTTATGTAGTCTCTGTTTGTTT
This sequence comes from Bombus soroeensis, assembly GCA_014737365.1. Classification (NCBI taxonomy): domain Eukaryota; kingdom Metazoa; phylum Arthropoda; class Insecta; order Hymenoptera; family Apidae; genus Bombus; species Bombus soroeensis. The sequence goes on from JACXIL010000241.1 coordinate 34,938, forward strand.
GTGCTCTTTGTTTAGACAAGTTAGAGAAATTTGGAAAACAAACTTATTAATATTCTTTGTTATTAGATTCTATTGATCCTAAGTTGAGAACAATTGAACGCTCTCTGACTGTATATACTCGATAAAATAGTAAAAACTTGTTCTTACTTTTGTTGAGCGCATTTAGTGATTTCCTGAGAAAGCCTTTTCATCATAAATCCACCACGTGATTCTTGTGCAAGAATTTGCAACAATACTTGACTGTAGACGTAAGTGTGTTGTCCATGGCATACCATTTTCTGACAAAAAAATATTATATAAAGTCATTATAATATTTTAAAAATATACTTTTTACTATAATACAAATACATACTGTAACATTTTAAATATATGTATATCGTCTCTCTATAATAAAAAGCAACTACGAGCAAGAAGGAAAAAGGTAATTAAAATCTAAAAGAAAGCAGGAACTCCCAGAAAACGAAAGCGTTCATTAAGGTGGAGTTAAAGAAATTACAATTCATAAGTCTATACTGTATGAAGATAATGATGCCTGGCATAGACTATACATATACATACAATATACAGTCAGAACTATACATTCGGTTACAGGAGTAAACAAATTTGAGGGATGATTCCTGAAACTAAAATAAGATGAAAATCAAAAATAAAAAGATTGCGTTTTCTACTTTGGTTTTTAGTTATTAACAATTAAAAATTAGCCGAAAACGCGATTCTTTTATTCTTGATTTTTCTCTTATTGTAACTTCAAGAATCACCTCTTAAATTTTTCTACACCTGTAGCCGAACACCCTGTTTATAGTCTTGGAATTAGCGTCATTGCTACGTAGTCAATATAATGGTCAGTATAAACTTTAAAACTTTGTTGTCGATAACAAAAATGAACAAATTCCTAGCTGGGCGAACGTAGGGATGAGAGATAAAGAAATAGAAGTTGAAAATGAAACAGTAAAATATATAAAAAATCAACCCTCTAGTGGAGTAGTTATCCTCAGCTTAGTGGAAAAGTATCCTTTCCGATATTTCATGAAAGACTGTTGTATGGTAACTACAATTTTTTAATTTTATCTAGACTGAAGCTTTATGTAACAGCAGATTATATCCTGAAATATGTAAAAGAATGTCCTAACAGCATTAATTTTTTTTTTAAATCTTAGCAAACAATTGACATGAAGAACATGATTCCGACAAACATAATTTATTTTTCTCTCTTTTTTCATTTAATTTAATGAACAATCAGTTTTATTATTGTAAAAATTACTATCATATGTTTTCGGATGATGATTTACAATTGGAATTTGATTCTTGATTTCATGTTAGAATGACGAAGATCAGAATTCCGAGGATGACGATTGAGAAGTTTAAAATGATTGAGAGAGGTGTTTTATTATTTATATAAAGTTGAGACACCCACGTCAGGTAACACGCGGCTCATCATACCGCACGGCGATTTCAATGGTCTGACATGAGTTTTCAAATATATTTCCGGATATAATCTACTGTTACACGAACTGTCCCTAAAATTAGGAAATTACAATTACCGTTCGACAGCCTTCAATGAGTTACCAGAAAGGATTTGCTCTACTACTGAACTTCCAGGGTTGAAATTTCATTAATGGGTTGATTTTTATATATTATTTTATTGTTCCATTTCCTAGTACAAGAAGTTTTAGTTTCTATATTTTCAGCAAAATATCACTTTCAAGTTATACCACTTTAACAAGTTTAACAGTGTACCTCTCATCCCATGCCCATGTCCACCCAGCCAGGCATAGATTTTATTTATTTCTGCTATCAAAGCTATTGGCGTACAAATTTTATGTTATTGCCCACATAAAAATGACGTTACTCCGGAAGAGTAATATATTGTGAAAGAATAACAAATAAATAATTGATTGGAAGTCATTTACATTTTCTTGCAATTACCAAATCTCGATTCAATTTTATAGATATAAATTACACTAAAAAATGAATCACTCTATATAGAATGTTTTTGATATAAAATTTGGAGTGGAAACGAACCTGGACACATATTTTAAATTACAATTATAATGTACTCTCTGCTTATTTAATCCAACTTCTATATAACAGGTATTATCAATCATCATCTTGTGAATTCAAACAATTTGTGAAGAGACAAAAAGATTGCAATATTAAGAATTAGAGATTACATTATCATATATATATATATATATATACACATATATATAATTCTTAATATTGCAATCTTTTTGTCTCTTCACAAATTGTTCGAATATATATATATATGTAGTATCGGAAAAGGGGGATATAGGCTTACTCTATATATTTAGATTAGAGTCTAAGGAATAAACTAAGAGTCTTAAAAGTGCTGGGGAAGAGAGAAAGAAAGAGAGAGAGAGAGAGTGTGTAAGTAAAAGAGAGTATGCTTTGGTGACGTAAAAACTAAATGAGTGAAGGAGTGGGAGAAGAGTGCGAGGGTTGAGGGTCAGCATTTTTGACCTGAGAAGCAGAAGCTGTGAGCCGAGTGTTAGTATACGACGTACGGAGATATTGTAGTCAGTTTTTGTATTGGGTATTGCTTCTTAAAATAGAATTAAACTTCACTTTAAATAGAACACCTTCCTTATCCTTACTCTAGAAAAACCACACATCGAAAGATACTACATATATATATATATATAGGTTATCTCATTTAATAGGTTACCTATTAATGCATATACAAATAATGAAACTATGTGTACAAAAAATGATTTCAAGAATTTACAAAAAGGTACTATGCAGCCAGAATTATGCTAGTTGAAGACATGAAGATAGAAAATTTTTATACATATATAACTACTTAATCTCTCTTAATCTCTAATTGACTGTTTAAACATTCTTACAATTAAATTATATTTGTTGTTTTACATTCTGTAGTTTTTAACAAAATTATATACAAAACAATATAATTGAATTCATCTTATTATTGTATGTTATATTATAGAAAATAAATACATTCAAAAACTATATCCAAAAAAATGTAAGTGACTTTTCACTTGATCTGAATGCCTTCACAGAACAAATTCTTTTCTTCATATTGTATCGCCCATGAATTCTTATAAAAGACATTGCTTTATGCTTAAATGACTTTCCAAAAATCTTATTCTGTATGTGTATGAAATATAATGTACACATATTATACTTTAAATTGATTCAGAATATAAATCATAAATAATAATACTTACTGCACATTCTTGTATACTTGACTGCCAATCTTCTGTATTTTGCAAAAATCCAGCAATTGCAGTTTTTAAAACTCGTGAAAATACTTCAATTTGTTGTGCAGCTGTTGAAATGCTTGTAATTTCACCTTGAAATCCAGCATCGGATATAAGCTGTAAGAAATGTAAAAAAGATACAAAAATTCAATCAAATTTGTACAGTACGTATTAAATGTTTGTAAAATATTTCATATATAATAATTCTGCAAAAATTATATTGTTGCAAACAAATTACTTGTGTAATATAATAAAACTTGAAATATGTCAGTTAATGATACACATATGTACAAAATTTGTGTACAAATTTCAATCCGCTAGTTATCTTTTAACCAGAAGTTCCTATGATCGTGAAATTAATAATCAACGAAGGCAAAAATATTTCAGATATACTGAATTGAATTCTTCCAAATATAAATACATATAAGCCACTTATTATAAAAATTGGGTAAGTCCATTTTGTAAAGGTATGTAAGGCAATAAAGTAAGTTAATTCAATATTTTAAAGTTTGACGCCTTCCTTCGACGGAAAGTAGTAAATTTAGAATTATGAAAGTGTTCCATTCATGTTTTATACAAAACAGTATATGGACACTTTTTAACACATTGTTGATCGGTCACGAGTTAACTCGTGTTTTCATGGCCAAACGTTGCCGACCCGACCGGCCACGAGTAAACTCGCGATGCGCTTTTTTTCGCATCAGCGTCGTTTTTTCAGTGCGCTGTTGGAGATCATACAGTGCAATTGTTGGTCAGCATAGTGCATAGAGTATGCTCTTCAAAAGGAAAACGCAGCAAAACTAGATATATTTGCAAAAGCTGTTGTGTACCATTACACGTAGGTGATTGTTACACTGCTTATCAGACGAAAAAGAAATATTAAAAGTTGAATAATAAATAAAATTTATTAAATTTTATTTATATTGTTTTACTTCCACATCCAATTACGAAATAATAGCCGGTGACATGAAATAAATTCTCAGTAAAATAGCCGGTCAACAATGTGTTAAAAACCTCATCCAACATATGAATTTCCAGTCAGTTTGTCTTCTCCCTATTAATATTCTTTACTCTTTTTAGAATTGCATTTTTTAAAGCTTTCGTCGGAAGAATTCCCTGTTTCATTTTGTATAAACAAAACTTTGTTTTTTCCTAACATTCTATCATGATTTTGTAATAATCTCGAGGAATGTACAAAGCATTCGATTTTCATGATGCAATTTCCATAATTTTAAAATCTGCGTTATTTGGTAGATAAGAATGCCCAGAAAATAGAAATTTTTAATTAATTATCGATATTTTAATAGCAGTTTTGGGACATTTTATAGAAAATGTGGTTGTTCCACTTTCATATGTAGTAAATGATTTTGCATCTACCAAAATTTGCAAATTACCAACCAAATGTACACTGATCAAAACATTAGATTTTTAAATATGCATGGTAAATTTATTGTAAAGTAAAATTTCATATTTAACCGTTTGAGTCCCAAACAGCGCGACGGCGCTGTTTAGATTTTGTGTCGAAAAGTCCCAGTACATTTGAACGCTACAGACGACTAAAGGTATTTTGTATTTTATTGTTATCTTCTCAATAATTTTTATTGAACAAAACTTTAAATATTTATAAACTAATAGTACGCATATATAATAATATAAACGTATTTAAAGTAGACGTTATTAAAGTAACAAATATGACGAGCGCTATTGCCCTGCTTGCTCCTCTTCGCAATCAATTAAGAGAAGCACTATTCGATCCTGTTTTTTCAAAGACCCCTGAGACTCAAACGGTTAAGAAAAGCTACGACAATATAAAATCCACTTTTTTTTCGAAAGTGAACTTGCCCCACTTTCATAACGAATGGCTTATATTTTATTTTCAAGAGAAATGAGACTATTAATTAAAAAACAGGTATTCATGAATAAAAAAATTATTATATCCAAAATTTTAGAAATCTGAGTGGCGAATTACGTTTTTCTTGGATAAAGACCAACTAGTATTATGTTTTATAATACTAGTATACTTATGTATTAATTAATCAAGTTAGTAAAATATCTTATATATAGAAGAACATCTTTCTGTGTTGGTTCTTATTGACATACTTGTTTCTTCTAACTTTGCTTCTTATTGTGCAAAATTATATTATTTTTATTATATTGATTATTTTCTCAATGGTTCCTGAGGAGAATTTTCTGTCTTGAATTTGAATCGATTGAACTGCTACTTATAAGTCTACAAGGTTGTCTTGAAATACAAGGTGATAATTTTTAGCATTTTACAAAAATAAAGAAATAACAAATGATAGAACATAAAACTCGTTATATCAAAGTCAAAGATAGTCAAATGTCAGTTAAAGACAAGTATGATACAGATATATTTATATGAACTTTTTTCATTGTTTCTAGATGTACAATTAATTCATAAAGTTGATCCATATTCACAGTATTACAGAATATGTATGTATACATATAACATTTATACTTATAGGATAAGTATTTCTAAATTGCTTTGACTAACTATACTAATTACTACTAATTATTTTAATTTTTTAAATTTTGATATCAAATATACCTTCCTTAATCACCCGATGACAAGTAAATGTAATTGACAACACTGTCCAACAAACACTTTTTTTCTATTTTGTAATATCTGTTCTATACAAATTACAGATACAAACTTCATAACTGTTTGCAAGAATCTGCCTATTAATAATAAAATTGTTTATGATAGCTCTAAAATATTTCAAGTCGCTTTGAATCTTTATATACTAGGGTGGCTCTTATTTACTCCTGATGAAAATATTTTTAAAGATCCCCGCCCCTTCTCCGGATAGCTTTAACCAATAAAAAAATAATCCGTGTAAAATTTAAGCTCAATCGGAGCTATAACGGGAAAGTATGCCTCTAGGTCCTTAATATTAAAATAATTATTTAAATGCATATATTACGTAACGTTGACAACTCACAGTTTATTCACTAATTCTAGCCCTTTAATATAAAGCTTGTCTGTGAGTTGTCAATGGTACAGCAGAGAGAGGCGTTAAATTAATGGAAGTATATAATAAATTATTTATGAAAAATAAGCAAAAGAGCAAAAATAGGCAAAAAGAGTTTGTTCTTCAAGTTTTAAATGGTTATCATCGACAATTTTCTAGCTATAAAAAAGAGATTTTGTCTGCAGGCAAATATTTATAAACAGAGGAAGTTAAAAATAAATAAAAAATTTATTTTCCATTCAACGTCCTTTTTCCTTATTACACATCGTTTATCAACTTTTACTTCACTAATGTACAAAAATTGTACAATTTCCCGACTTTTTCAAGAAATTAACGAAATTTTCTAAAAATAGTCCTTTAGGGATGAAAATACAAAATAAACATTATTTTTAACTTTTACTGATGAAAAATGATTAAAACGTTTTCTAATTTTTAAAACTGGAATATTTATGCAATTTCTTCAGGCATTCTGTCACGTCTCACACTCCGCAGGAGCTGTAAAGCGATACGCCGTAACTCGCAAATAGCGCGAACCACAACTCTAGGCGAATGGAATTAAAAACGGAAAACTTAAAGGAAACAAAAAACACTACGCGTATAAATACTTTAATATCGCAATAAATTAAGAAACAAATACACAACATTATTATTGAACAAAATTAAAATCTAAGAATATCGAAATAGAAACAAGGAACAATAAGATGCCCACTGATACGCGCCACCTTGCGCGCGCTCACCCCACCACAGTACACAGTGCAATAAGCAGGCAATGGAAGNACAATTTAATTCTTTCCGTGCTAGTACTTCTGTACATAGCGGGTAAGCCGAAACGTGGAATTTTGTTTATCAGTCGCATTGATACGCTGGTTAACGCTACCCATAAGGTTATAGTAACGAATTAGAACATCAAGGATACAATAGTTTGGAAACTCAAAATAGTGCTGCGCTCTAGAAGAGTATGACAAGTTTCCGAAATCGTTCCATTCAGTCGTTTGCCTTGTTCCAAAAATAGCGAATGAGAGTCGAATTAATCGAAATAGTTAATAACTATTTCTGGTGGCAGCAACTACCATTTTGATTTAAATATAACTCGAAAAATCTAACTGTTACGAACACCGAAGATCAAGACCAGATCGTAACACAGTCTTTCATTTATTTTTTCAAAAACCGTGCGTTATACGGAAAAAGGAATATAACATAAAAAGTGCATTTTGGCTATATTTATAACTTTCGTCTGACATAATTTTTATATAATCGATAATTTAGAAAATAATTGAATAAAACTGATTTTATAAACACTTAAATAATTATTTTAATGTTTAAGGACCCAGGGGCATGCTTTTCCGTTATTCAATCGAGTTCAAATTCTGCACAAATTACTTTTTTAATATTCAACACCCCAAAAAGCTTTCAAATCTTTTCATAGATTTATTTGTTATAACCATAAAAATTGGTAAATTCTGAGGTACATTTAAAAATGTTTGTAATTGTCATTTTAATTTATAGAGTTAGTTAGCATGACTTCTAAGTGATTCAAATAATACATTACAAATAATGCAGAAGAATTTAGTTCAAAGAGCACACCTCTTATATGTATAATGTTATTACTACTATTGTATTTATCTATATATGTAATAACAATATTTTCAACAATTCCTATTTGAACAAAAGCAATATTTTAATAAAAATTTTACCTTTATAGTGAAGTTTAACATCAAGCAATCAGGATATTCTTCTGCAAGTCTATAAATAAGTGACCGCCAAGTAGGATGTTGTATCATTTCCGTTAACCAAGCAGGAGTCTGATACACAAAATATTGAACTTTAAGTATTAACTAAGATTTAATATTTAATTCAAAAATTGATGAAGGATTAAAAAACTTACCTCACCCTCCTCTGTAAAGATTTTATCTGCTTTTTTGGGATCAAATGTTTTCAATATCATATCTTTTAAGTTGTTTTCTACCATTGCTTGTACATCTGTAACTTTAACTCCAGCAAGAATAAGCCATTCTGCAAGAAGATTTGCCATTTGAGCACAAGCTGTATAATTTTTAGATAATAATTCTATCACTTGTTCTGGGTTTCCACCAGCTTGAAAATATCTATAAAGAGGGAAAAATAATGATATATTATAATATAAAAAATATTATTACATTTCTTTTAAATTTCACAAACAGTGTACCAGTGCATAATTAAATACACGTATTGAAATTAACATCATCTACAGTGGCTATAAAAAGTACATATCCTTACTTTCTAATGAAGCATTCCTTTATCAAATTCTAGATTTATAATCACATGAAAACACTACGATATAACTAATATTACTATACTATAGTACTATTATGTGATATGAAATTTAATATACTGGGACCTGATTAATTAGTATATAAATGTTATAATAAATATAATCGCTTGCAAATACATTTTGTAATTATTCCATATAATAACCTAAATAGTTGTTTAAAATAAATAAAAAGCAAAAAAAGATTAAATTACATATACTTTATTAAGACACTTTGGAGGAAAATAAGTAATAGAGGGTATTTTATTGAATAAAAAAATTTTAATCTCTATTAAAAACTAGTTTAGTGACCATAGTAACTTATAATCAAAGAAACATTATTACCAAATATCGTCTTTAAAATCAAAGAATGTTTACTTGTATATTTTTGTACCATTAAATGAAAATATTTCATCCTGTATGTAACATTATTTAATTTTTTATAAAATTATGAATCCATTATTTACCTACAGGTAATAACAATGTTATGTTCATAAAATTCATTAGATAAAACTAATGAATGTAGTAAGAGGAATATCATCAATATATAGTTTCCATTTCATCATTAAATATACATAATGAATTTTTGTGTAATAATTATAAATTCTATAATAGAGAATTTTATATCAGTCTTTTCATGATAGTTTAATATGAAAACATGAAATGATTATTATGAGATTTCATAAAAAATATAGAAATGTGCAGACCCTCTCTATTTCTCAAAGTTTCGGAACGGATCAGTAGAAGTTCGGGCGGGATCTCTATATCCACATCACTCGGGCTCCCGAATGTTTCGGGATCCTAAAACTTGATTTGGATATCAACCATAGAAATATGTATCAGCATGAACAGACAGTCTAACTTCGTGTCAGCTCGACTAAAATCGCACGAATCTTTGGTAACTGGAATACCTAAGTATCCATATAAGACACATAATAGCTGGATGCTTTATGAAATGAGAATAGAAATAAGCTTCTAATCTAAATCATTTATTCACTAATTAAATTACAATAAACAAATATGTATTCAGAAAACAAATTTTGCAAATTGTGGTTATACTTGTGAAGAGTAAGGAATAAAAAAAATTAAATTTCTGTATTGAAACACATACACATACTGACAGAAGTTAAGAAACATAATTATCATTTAAAAATTACTCTACATTTTTTATCTTAAGGTACACTAGTTAGAATTAAAAATGCCATAAACAGATAACAGTCCATAATGAACATACAATAAGTTTTAATGTTAAATACCTAAAATAAACAATGAAATTTGGAGATGATAACATGATGGGACTAATGATTCTGATCTGCTAATACAAATAAAAGAAACTATGGACAGATTTGTGTATTGCAATATTTTATAAACATATATGTTGCCACTTGCAAATGTGAAAATGCCAATAAAGTGATCATTACAACACAATAATGACCCAAAACATTCCTCTAAATTAATTATATAACATTTCTTCTGGAACAAAATGCTAATATAATTAAGTTCAAGTCAATCTCCTAATTTAAATCCAATTAAACATTTATGGAATTAATTTAATATTAACTAGAAAGTCAACTTTTTGCAAATAAAAGAGGACTGATGCAAAATGTTATGAAAATATGGTGTGAAATATCGACTGCGTATTGTGTACAATTAATTGACTCAATGCCATGCAGATGACATGCAATCATCGAATCCAATAGTTATCTAACATCTTATTAGATTATTTTTCATTTAGTTTTTGTTAAAAGCAGTTATATGTATATCAAACAAAGTATGTTTCTTAACTTTTGTCATGAAGTTTTATTTTGCTCATCTGATCCAATATTAATTGTAGGTCTCATACGAATATATAAGAAAAAATATTGTAACTTCATATGTGGACTATTATTTCTTTATACTATTTTTAATTTCATCCAATGTACCTCAGAAGATAAAAAATATACAGTAATTTCCAAGCGATCATAATATTTTTTAACTTTTGTTAGTAAGTGTATGTATGCAAGAATAAGTGACAATTTACTCTAATACTATACTATATTCTAACTTCATATAAACTTTTGGCATAAATTGTTTATAATCGCATTTAGTGAATTACAGAAAAAGAAGGTTAAAAATTATGGTAAAGTGTGGGAATTAAATTATTGTCCCTATATATATCTTCTATTTATAGTTCATATAGGTTTGAGTTAGGTGTCGTTTTATCCAACTCACATGGGTCGGTCAGTAACCAACACCAACGCATACCCTGTTGCAGACGCACAATTATAGGCAGGATTTACTATGTGTGGTACTGACACTATACATGGTTTCTTGGGAATATCTCAGAAATTAAGAGAGTCTGACATTTTCGTGAAAAGAAAAGTTGTTCCAAATGTTGGGTTTTACAACATATTCGAAAATCAGTGAAATCACTATTAAAGCTAAACTTCTAAATAATTACCTATCTTATATAACATAATTTATAATATCTAAATCATTTTGTTTACCAATATAAGAATTAAATTTCTTTGGCTTATGATTCGGCAATATGTTTCAAATTCTGAAGCAAACTGTATAGATACATTCAATATATTATATCTATAATGAGTAAAATTAATGTGAATTGCACTATTTAATAAATCACTATACCTTTTAAGTTGTGCAAAGATACCAGGCTCCATGATGTAATCTGGTGTTTTAAATTTATCCAAGCATTCATTTAATATCTCTTGAGGATTATCAAAACTATCTTCTCCTATGCAATCTTCACTTCTTGTCATTTCTTCTGTCCAAGCTCCTCGATCATCATAATCCAATTCCATTATTTCTAAAAATAATACATAATATTTAATAAAATGGTTTTTCTTCTACATATTGGTTAGTAATATAAATTTTTTAAATTTTTGCTTTGTTATGAATTAATATTTCTGTTGCAACAAACAGCTATTAAAAAAAGAAAAAATAGAACTAAAAGTTTCATTACTACTTTCAAACAATAAAATTATATAAATTAAATGTTGGAAATAAATATGTTTCAAATAATTGAAATAATTCTATTTTTCTTCAAATTGGAAAACTATTGCTTATATGTCATATCATCTGAGAGTAACTCTTAAGGTAAATTTAACGATATACAAGACATTTTAAGATTAAAACAATTAACTTCATATGATTTTTTATGTCTTCATATGTTTTAATATATCTTTTGTTTTATTGAGACAATCACAATTACCCTCTATTTAAAAAGAATAAAATTAAATTATTATGAAATATATGTACCACAGTTTACAAAATTAACTTGTTATATTTTTTTACATGGTAATCATGTATAAAAAACAAATATAAATATTCAATTTCAAACTTTTGTGACTCATTCTGAACAAATTGGTAACAAAAATAATGCACACTTGCCACTTGAGATGTATGTATCTTGTGTCCAAAACTTTCTATGACATAAAAATTCTCACTCTTTCAGTATTTCTTTTAATATTCAGACAACAATAAACAATAACTCAAAAGATTTTTTCTACTGTTATCTACATAGTACAGTATAATAGTATAATGTAATACATTTTTGTTGATCTTTAAATGTCTACTAAAAATATACAGCTTAGAAACTAAAAATGTGCAATATCTGAATCTTTTTGTGACCGTCTGTATATATTTTGTAAAAATTAACCGAAGATTTATTTTGATATTTATATATTGTTATCAATTTTATAAAGTATTAATGTCTAGTTATTTAAAATAGAATAAAAATATCTCTCTCTCTCTTTCTCTCTCTCATTATATATTTTCATGAAAATTATTGGTACAAGTTCTTGTTTATATAATTCTTTTTTCACGAAATTTAAACATTTATTATAAATAAGATAGCACAACCAAGAAATAATATCCAAAAATAAAATCTCAGCAGTATATTAATTAGCAATATTAGTCCAAATGAAAGATGTACTTCCTTTACTAAATATATAGGTATCTTAACCTGTTAATATGTACTCTTTGTATATATATAGAAATTTTAAAGCGAAAGATAGGTTAACTATTCAACATATTTATTTTAGTTAATACTTCCATAAAAACTATGAAATATTTTATACTTTTTAATGAAGATTACTTACTTTTAATTTGTTATGATAGATTTAACGCACAAATATTTTTAAGTATTTTATAAATACGTAATACAATTATAGACAAATAATATAGATAAACATGTAATATATTGAGCTAAAGACTCCTACTAAATGTTTACTTTCTAATATAATGTTTTAAAAAAGAAATTGTGTTTCTTTATACTTCACGTAAAAATAAAAAGCTTTCTTAATAGAAAATTCTCATGTACTGATATCTTAAAGATTGCAAATACATCATACTACTACCCTATATACTTTGTAGTTAATACCACGATTATATATATGATTGTCATAGATTCTACCAAGGAAGAAATACAAACCACATATGTATTGGGAAACTTAGTGGAAACGTGGCTTAGATTTCAGCCCCCTAGTGATATAATGTCAAACTACTAATGGTAGATTTTTCAGTCTTTTTGTTCATTTATTTAAATTTTAAATTATATACATACATGTATCAATAACATAAAAGCTGAATCATCTTCCGTTTTCCATAAAGTATATGCTTGCACACATATGTATCTATGTGTGTATATATATATATATATATATATTACCAGAGAAAAAATTTCTTCTTTGATATACATATACATATTTCACATAGGTAGAAAATAAAATATATATAGTATGAGCATAAGAACATGTAAATAAATACTGGCCAATTAAAGAATGTACACAACACAATTATACATAAGGACCGTTTCGGTATTCAATTTATTACCAGTCATTATAATTATATAACTATATGAAATATATACAATAATTATCGAAGGTCGGATTTACTTTGTATAGAATTTTATATTATGGTAACAAATAATTCTTTTTGCACGAGAAACACAATTAGTTGATTCTAATTCAATTAAATTTTAATCAAATTTTATCAGTTCATATACCTTTTAGAGAAATAGTTTTACAAACTATATAAAAATTTAATAGAATTGAAAGTAAGTGATTCTAATAAATATAGCATTAAATTAAAACATTTTGAAAACATATGGGTTACGATATATGTAGTTAGTTATTAGACCGACGATCCTGTGTATACACTCGTGACTAGACTAATATATTTATTTATTTTACTTTATTAAAAATATATAAATAATACCTTTTTTGCTTCGATAAAATAAATAAGTTTAGATCATTTTTTAGTTCACTTGTGTGTTGTATGTTAAAAGAACGTACCTAATTCGAAATAATGTAAACCAACCCTTAATGAGAACACATACATATGTACTTTAGCCTGTCCAATATGTGTTTGTGAATAACATTTCCAAGGAACTACAGAGTATAGAATTGTATCGACATTTACGTTGTGTCGTCATACTCGGTGTATTTTCACATACTTTGCGTTAACTTATATTGGTGTCTAATTTTCATAATAGTTATAAACATTCAAATTTTTAGTGGATTTTGCTTATTTCTAGCAATTTGGAATTTCTAATGATGTCAAAGTTTTTACTACTTCTTTGCTTTACTGCACTCCATGTTCTGGGTATGAATTTTCAAATATACTTTTATTTTTTCTGCAGAGGATTATGAACATTTTTTATGTATCATGAAATTATATTTCTTATTTCTACTTTCCCCTGAAACGCATAAAACTTATAAGATCTCTTCTTACAAAATTACATCAGCTGTAGATTTATGGTTTAATTTTAATTTTATTATCTTTACTATACATTATTTCTTATTAACGTATTCAGTATATTAAATACAACATACTGTCTTGTGATAAGATATTGTAACCTATGGTAAAATTTTAGAAATCAAAGCTATAATAATAAGATATTTAAAATGATCAAATTAATTAATTAATAAGAATTACTACTATTATAAATTAATTATTTTCTATGTAAAAATTCAGATAAAAATATTACGTAAATTAATATTTCAAAATATATTTTGTATTATTTTTATATTTCCTACAATAAATTTTGTATATTATAGTTTATAAATAAAATTATATTATCTCATTGATCTAACTAAAATATCGACACAAGCAAGGATTTTGGCAATTTATATTTACACAAGTTTTTGTTATTTATGGTTCTTAACTCTTTTATTATTATATGTGTATCAAACACTAAACGATGTTCACAGGATTAAGGATTTATATCCATGAGTTGTCAATCACTTCAAATTGTATCAAATATGTACATTTTCTTTTTTTTTTATTTTATTTGGATGCACATTACAATCAATTCTCCCATTGAGAATTTTAAGTAAGTTTTTCTGACATGGTACAAAAAGTAAAGTGTGTTTGATTCTAAAAAAATATATATATGTGGATAAAAATATGAGTCACTTTGAATAGAATTCGGTACCATAAATCTCCTGCAAATTTTGGAAGTCTTGGAAGTTTTGAAAATCTCAAAGGTCTTGGTTATTTTAATAAGTTTTGGAAGCTTGTTGTATAGTTCATATTTTACAAGCATTTTAAATGCTCTAACACAAACAGTATCATTGACATAAAATATTAAAGGAAGTCTAGAAAAATTGGGATATTGGAAATGTATTTATGTGAAACAACTTTCAAGACTTCATATAGAGCTCAACCTCATAAACAAGCAACATTTTAGTTAGAGATCATAGTTTTGAACATATATTAAAAACATGTATGCACTGTACATGTACACAAATTATACAATATTCTGAATATTAACATGATGAAATTATGCATATCCAATTTATTATATTAACTTAGAAGTAAATGTAAAAGTGTTCGATTAATTTAATTATATTTTAATTTTATAACAGGTGAAGGTCAAGAAAATATTTTATCTAAAAATGAGGGTATTCTTGCTAATGGAACATCCTTACAAAATGAGCAACATTTTGAAACAAATATTCCATCAAATAAGATACTTTCCCCGGTACCTGTGTCAGCTTCTTTAGGCACAAACAAAAATAAATTAAAGCCAGAAGAGGTTTCAACGACTCAAAGTCCTATCCAAACTCGTACAGTTATTCCCAATGATCACCAATCATCTGCTATGTTACTAGATACATCAGCTACCTTAAGTTATGCAAATGAAACAACTATGAAACAGATTTTACATACAACAATTAATCCAGCAGTTATACAAGCTACAGTAAATCCTACATTGTCTTCTCATACTGCTGGGAAGTGGATAGTTGGTAATGGAACAGATAAAGCCTGTATTGTAGTACAGATGTCTGTGGAATTTAATATCTCTTATATTAATGATAACAAAATGGTTTGTATTATTTAGGTATAGAATATATTATATTATTTAGACATTATCATGGTATATGATAAATTAGAATATATATATATATATATATATATATATATATATATATATATATATATAATTCTCACCACAGTATAGCGAAATCATAAAATCAATTTGGTATGAAATGAACATGTTTAGATATAAGAATAAACGAATCAGGACTGTACAAAGATGCAAAGTCAATTTGTTTTATATTGTTAATTATATTAATTAAGTATAATTTAATATTTATGTTAATTATGTAAACAAGGCCACACCTTAATGGTTTCATTGATTCTGACATATGTTATTAAGATCATTATTCTGAGCAATTTCACTTACCCATATAACTATTGCTCGACTTTAGTCTCCAAGATATACACCAAAATATTTTTCATATTATTGGGTTGGTAACTAGTTTGGGTTAGATAGTAGAAAAAAAGAAGTAATTATAATTTATATGCAATTTTAGAGGAATAATGTGGAAAAGAGAAACAGAGCAAATCTCATCGATTTTATATTGACTTCGCAAGCAACATTGTGCTTTCATTGGTAATAGGACTTTGATAACCTGGTAATTGCATTTTCTAATATCATAGTTGCAATTTTTCTAATTAGTACTAATACTGGAGTACTACAAAATTCCATATAAATTACTGTACTTATCTCCTTTTATTTATTATATAACCAACACTTGATATATATTTTTTATTATGAATATTATTATAAATATGTATATATATAAACATAAAGGTTTTCAAAAATTTATTTTATGAAATGTCAGGATTATTTTGAAATGGAACCATATATTTTGGACTTCACAGAGTTGAAGTTATCAAGAAATTGAACGAACTACTATATTATGACCTCACGATGACTTAGAATTCAGAAATTTAGGTTCAATCAATAGAAATATTTAATGAAAAATTATATTATTTTGATCAAATTATATATTCAAAATAAGATTAAGATTATTAAATAAATCCAACGATAACGATAATACCATTTTGTATCATACACTAGAGCTGTTGATCGAACCTAAATTTCTGAATTCAAGATCATATTATAGTAAGTCATTGAATTCATCCACTATAACTTTGTAAAGTCTAGAATACATATATGATGCCATTTAAAAAAATTAAGATGACTGGCTTTTCATTGAAGAAATTTGTTTGGATATTTTTAATATCCAAATATACGGCGGACCGGAAACTCATTAACTTTTGTTTAGAACATTTCTTTGGCAGATTATCGGAAATGTTTAAAAAATGGTGATTAATAAAGATGTGCAAGTACCAAGAATTACGGGTTGGTAAGATTGGTGAAATTCGGGCGAGCTCGGGCTAGAATCCAAAACATACGAATATTCGAGTAGCTTAATCAAGTCGGGTAGCTCGATTGCCACGGTTAACCCGACACATTCGAGTTAGATCGGTAAAAATCGGCTGGGCTCGGACTAGCTTTTTCGATATTCGAGATTTGATTCGGAGTTTTTATTGTAAATTTGAAATGAATCATATATGTAATTACCTCATACATTTTTAGTGATTAATCTTAGAGGGCACACCTTGTATATGTACAAATTCAACTATATTTCGGAAACTAAAGTCGAGCGGCAGTTATATGTAGAAATGAAATTGTTCAAAATGTTGACCTTTATAATATATATCAAAGTCGCTCAAAATATATAATTACCAAATTTATATTTGTACTATAATATCTTTTACTCGTTATTCAATATATTGAAGTAATAAGAAATATTTTTTGTCTTTTTAATTGTAAATGGAACATCGTCAGTCATAAATCATTATCATTACTATTGCATAAATCCTTAAAATAGAATATAATGTATGATTCTAAGTGGTCCTGGAACCAAAGATGTCAGTCGATGCTGCTTCTTGATATTTTAATTTAAGATTTCGCTATAATTTGGTACATACTATAGTACTGGTGGAAGAAATACAGCGAGATTATACCTGCAAAAATTAATCAGATGTTAAAACATACATATGTATTTTGAAAATCAAACTAGGCAGAAACTCGTGAGTCAAATTAGGAATTCTTTGTGCTATAGTATATTTAAGAAAATTGTTTATACCATACCACTTGCAAGGGGGCTTCTAAAAATATACAATTTGCTACCTTGTATACATATTGCAAATAATGTAAATATATATTACAAATAACTTTTACAGATTAATTTACAAATGACATTGGCAACCTAATATTCAAACTATTTTTATAGACGCGATTAATTTAATTGTCATCATTTAATATTTCAATTTAGTAGTAGTAGCGTTTTTAGTAGTAGCGTTAGTATATCTCTTTCACCAACAGTATACTATATTATTCAAATAGTAATTGCAAGCTTTTTCCAATAAACTCATATCTGGTTATCATTGAAAGAAAAATTTATTTAGAACTTGAACATTGTACCCCCACTTCGAAATAATCCAACCTATCCTAATCTAATTGATCATTGAATTAAATTCAGAATAGGATAGTTTGACTTGTCCCAGTGACAGATTAAGTTAGGTTACATTCGTTTATTTTACGTGTTAAAGTTTTAAACAAATTTTTCATTCAATAATAATCAAATGTTACATCATATATATATCAATTTTATTGCAAAATGGATCTCTTTTGTGTCGTATATTTAATAATTAATAATTTTATAAACAATAACGAGAGATAGCTAAAAACTCTTGAGCGTTAATAAAGGAGGTGTCCTTGATAACACATATCAAAGTAAAGGTCAAGGTCATCGGGTCTGCCTCCTTTGAAGTTAACATTTACCTTGAAAATGTCTATTGTCCATTTATGGGTCTTCTTTCCACATAAAAATTGTGTTTGTCCCCGAATTCGCAGGTTGAAAGGTAATCATAATCAGTGAAAATTCGTGGTTTCTATTTTAACGTATTTACCGCGATGCGATATACTAGTCTTTCACCCAGACTCAACAGTACCAATATTTCCATTGCAAATTGTTAAAGCATGAAGTATTTTTCTTGAAGGGACAAAATATTGTTATGAAGAAATGATTTTCTTTAAGATCATATTTTCGGAGATTTCTTAATTGACAGAAAAAGATACACTAATGTTAATACATATTGATATACCTTTTTATACAGTAAATGAAGGATTTCCTAAGTAAGTTATTAATGTACTATTGCTAAATTATTTTTGATATTGACAATATTGGCTAAAAAAATTATATCATAGCCATTTGAAAAGGTGAATGTTCCATATTATTGTAGAAAAAGTGTTTTAATCATTTTCAATATTGTTTGAATACTATCTACTTCTTATCTGGAACATTTATGTTAGACTATGGAAACAAAAACAGTTTTGGTTATTGTGACAACGAACATCGTACATGATGTTAGCTAAACGAGTATTTCATTGAATATTTATTGTACAACTAAAGATATTCATCATCTGGTAATTGTTTTTATCGAAACAGGTAGTATTTAATGATCTAAATTAATGAAATATTATATTCAATGAAAATTAATCTTAAGTGAGAATGCAAAGATGCAACACTTTTGTAAAAAAAGGTAATGATATCTGTTTATATCGTTTTATTTCATATGTAACGAGTTTTGTGGTGTGGGGTAAACCTCACATTCTCGTCGTTCCAAAAAATGTCTCGTAACACCAACAATGAAAATTAAGTAAAATTTCGCAGTGAACGTCTTACTACACATTGTTAAACAGTTGAACCGAAATAGATTTATTCACCGAGATAAATTTAAAATTGATGAAAATGTTTTGTGAAATTGTACAAGAGCAACAAATTTTTGAAACTAAATTCTTTTTATGTCAATTTGTTGGTTTTGAATCTTAGATTTTGAAATAGTTGGACGCAATTCATTTGAAGGCACTATTACATGTATTGTAAATTCAAAGTATTGTGGCTTGTAATATATTATCAATACTAGTATATATTCATATAGCGATATAGTGTTCGGTTTTGACATACTGATAATACGAGAACTAATTGTAAGAGCAGCCTAATGGGATGCCAAATAGAATTTGTACTGTCTCGAGGGTTCTATGGGGTTAACCTGGTTAACGAATAATAGGAAAAAGAATTCTAGTCCTATCTTATTGGATATTTAATTGACTTTGGCTAACGTGATGCAAAGTAACGCTGTAGCCTTCAAAGTTCAGCTCTTTATAAAGGGTCTATGGCGTAACTGTTGCTATGATTTTTCATGCACTTCCAATAATGTGATAAAAAAATGTTTCGAATACAAGTCAATCAGCTTCCAATAGCCTGAAAATTAGTACAAAGATAAGAAATTTCCCAAAAGGGATAAAAAGTCAATGTCACCTTGACTTTTTTAAATGACACTATATATTTTCAATTTCATACTATTGTAGCTGATGTTAAGACAATTTCAACAATCTATTATGAGTTCCCTTAAATTTCACACAACTATTTATATTTAATTTAATAGTGCATATAAAAATAATTATTAATATCTTTATAATGATCAGTTAGTACTATATTAATATTGAAACAATAAAAAATGTATTTTTTCAGAAATCCTTTAAGGTATTTGATATACCAGCAGACAATGCAACTACGAAAGCAAGTGGATATTGTGGCAAGTTGGAGCAAAATTTGACATTAGAATGGTCTTCTAAAAATGTAACTAATGCTAGTATGACACTGCATTTTATAAGAAATGTAACTGAGAATGACTACTCTCTTCATCATTTGGAGCTCGTTCTTCCACCAACAAATTTTCAAAATACCACACTGAGTAAGAGATCTTAATTATTAACATGTAATTTTAATATGTCTTAAAGCATTTCTAGTCATTCATGAGAGAGCGTTAGTAAAGTATATTTAATTACAAAATGAAGCCATAACTGAAATCTGAAATAATTTGGATAATAATTCTCTTCGTAAATAATGAAAAATGCTTCAGTAAAAAGTTGAGCAGTTTCAATTTCAAACCTGTTTCCTTTGATAGAATCATGTTTTTTATTGCAAGAATCGATTCAATTCGTTGTTCTTTATAAAAAGTATTAATATGCTTGTGCCAAAAAAAACTGCTGGTTTGTGAGATACACCTGATTTTAATGAAATGACATATTTCAATATGAAAAAACTACATACATTTCTTTCTACAAACATTTTTTCATGCAACAAGTAACATTCAAGGAATTG
>JACXIL010000241.1:56716-75019 GCA_014737365.1 Bombus soroeensis
GTAACATTCAAGGAATTGGAAGTCATGAAGATAGGTGCTTCAATTGATATTTCTATTTACGTTCTTTCTAGGTACAAAATGTAAACACACTGAGAATAAAGTCAGTCTAGAAACTAAAATACATAACGTTTTAAGAGACCAATTCGTGATCGATCCGTGATTTTTGTTATGAGATTAGTCTTTACAATGTGCATAATATAATATAACAAAAAATATTTGACCTTGAAGCTTTGCTTCACAGTCAGTTTTGCACGTTACTTTTCTTAACCTAATCTTCAAACCACAGACATAGAACCCATCTATGATAGTGACGACCTTTCATGCACTTTGTATAAAAACACCGAAAAATGATATTTTTATATGATGAAAAGAGTATACGTTACTAGTTAACAGTTTTATTAAAACATGCATACAATTTAAAATTCATAATCTGCACCAAATATTAAGAAATTTATTAAAAATACATGTCTTAAGACTTTTGAGCAGGAGTGTACATTTATATATATGTATGTATGTATGTAAGTAGACTTCATATTTTAACTTTAAAACTTTCTTGTAGTTCTGTGGAACATCTGTTCGTGTGTCGCTTATTTCTAAAATGTCTCTATCTTGATACATACAGTTGTATGTATGTTAATATCTTTTTTTATTTATACCAAGGAACAAAATACATATTTTGTAAATATATATTTACTAAATCTTACGAATCACTCGTAAGTGATGGTAGATAACACTAAATTTTTGTTTCACCCCGATTTTCATTTGTATCTCAGAAATTATTTATTAGTATTTATTACTATTATTATTTTTCTGTAATTAAACATGTTTACGAAGTCAATTCTTCGGAACGAAAAAGTGTTTTTCTTATTTTCATTTAAAGGGGAAGACACTGTCATGACTTGAAAAGTAGAGATATATTCGAGTATTTTTTTCAAGCAAATGATACAAGTAGAAAATCAATTTAGTATCATGTTTAGTATTGAAGAGCGTGACAAAGACTTTTAAGCCAATCTCGTCAAATCGATTCTAATATATTCCTCTTCAAAATTTCCACTTCGACCAGAACAATGGTTCGTCATTGGCAGTAATTACGTCATACATTGATATGTAGCTCTATCTAAGGAAATTTCAGTATCTCAATAAACAACAAAATGGTGAAGGATTGAAAAGGTTTTTAATTTTTGTGGGGAAATTGAACGCTTTTTTTTTTTTTGAAACAACAAACCATAA
This sequence comes from Bombus soroeensis, assembly GCA_014737365.1. NCBI lineage: Eukaryota > Metazoa > Arthropoda > Insecta > Hymenoptera > Apidae > Bombus > Bombus soroeensis. Next base: position 57,947 of record JACXIL010000241.1, read on the forward strand.
TATCTCTATGTGGTAAAAATAAATCTCTCGAAAATAAGCATTTTCTAAAATAATTGATCTCAATTATTTCTTATTTGCTATAAATAAAATCGACAAATATCGTCACGAGAAAAAATTCGTCCAAAATTTTAATAACAGATATTTTAATATAAGATCTATAATTCAATCAGATATTCTTGAGTAGTCTATATACTCATACAGCAACTTTAACATCCTTAAGATTGCCATTGTTGCCAATATTGTTTAATTTTTCATGCGAATAACCCTCGTGCGTGCTTTGTTGCGCTTGGAGTATGGTTTTGCCGATACGTTTCTTATTGATATTTTTGTAATATTGGCAAGTACATTGCTAACTCATATAACCAGCAATGAGGATTAACAACAATTTAAACGGAGAAAATGCTGCAATGTTTTCGTTGCTTTCCGAATAATAATAATAATGTACAAATTTAGTAATATGTGTGTTAATACCATTTATATCTTGCTTGAATATTTTGTTTCTAAAAGATTCAGTTGCTACACAGTATATCCTTGCTGTTTGTAACGTTACATGCTGAATATTAGTGTACGGAAAATGTAATATCGCCACTAATTTTATAAGTATATGTTTTCATATTTCTATCTAGAAAGATAATCCTTTGAAACATGCGTTTTTAAAAAGAATGTAAGAAAAAGGAATTGATTTGTTCGACCACTTACACTGTTTAATACCCCTTTATAATGACTTTGAGAATGAACATATCCATCATTGCATTTTGCTGTTTTATAATTTTATGTATCGATTTAAGAAAAGAATATCTTCAAATCGCAGTATCACGCGAGATGACAAATTGATGTATTATAGTAACACATCCCTGATTGCAAAAAATATTGATTGAATGCAAATTAACTTGCTCTGCATAGTCCCGAACACAATATCTTCATAAGCATAAGATTATTTTGTATATGGTACAATAGGAAGTGTGTAAATTATTATGTATTGACGAAATCTGATAAAACAGTGATCACTGAACACTTGCTGTCGAAACCTGAATAATATTTAGGTTTTGATATAATTTTAAATAATGCAGTAGTTTAGTTTCAATAATTAATTTGTTAGTAATTGAGAAAGTATTGAGTGTTTTCTCTCTTTCTCTCTCTCTCTCTCTCTCTCTCTCGTTCACTTGCTCTTTCTCTCGATATCATAGACAAATGTTTGAATTAATGAAACGAATTGCGTAAACTGATAATATCTGATTTGTCAAAATTTTTCACTTGAAAGTATTATGATGAATGAAGCAGCATGAATGAAGTACGCTTCATTCGTTAAACAAGAATCTGCTTGCGATATCAAGAACAAGATATTAGTGTCATATCAAATGCCACTTTTATTGCTAGTATATATCTGAAAAACAAATATTTATATTTTAAAACGGAGAAAATTTGTATGAAGAATCGATGTATTTCACATACATACTTGCATACACGTGCGCACATTCAAAAGTCTTGGAATATTATATGGTACCAATACAAAAAACAATTTTCTAAAATTCGAATTCTCTTTTACCTCCTGTAATTCAAAAGTAAAATGTAGCGTCAAATATTAGAGTTCTATCAAAAACAATGAATTTGTTAACATTTTTTAAAACGTGAAATACATGAGTCATATGTTGGTCGGTCACTTAATCTTAAAATATCCATTATGTGTGTATAATAGTTTGAGTAATGTAATAGATGTTAATACGAAAACTTTACGACAATTTCTCAGAACTTCAACAACACATTTGTTAATCCTTCTATATCATAGTACATACATATAATTCTTTTATATCTTTACGTATCCTATGTATTTTGCCGTATTATAAATATAAGTGTATCCTTCTTAACAGATACATCAGTGATTCTGGCGCATAAAGCACCTAATTTTGTGGTGAAAGTATCAAATTCCTACAGATGCTTGAAACAACAGACGCTCAACTTAAAACAAAATAACAGTAATGAAACATCTGGATATCTAACTATATCAGATTTCCAATTTCAAGCATTTAAAGTAGATAATTCTACCGTTTTTGGTTTAGGTAAGTATAAAGTATAAAATATTTAAAATAATTAATTGCATATGATGCAGAAATTAATTTATTTGTATAGTATATAGTAAATAGTGAAAAGGTAACTGGTAAAAGGTTTAAAGGGTACTTCTATCAATCAAAATAAGATAAAAACGAAAAATAAAAAAATTAAGGCTTTGATTACTAATAATAGACATTTAAAAATGAACCACAGAATAGAAATTAATTCAAGGAACGGGGACATAACGTATATGTTTCAATGCAACAACACATGTTCGTAGCTTATTTTGCATTATTCACAGCCAAAAAGATTGTAACATTCTGTACCGTAAACGATTTTACATTTTATCATACATGTTATAGATTGTGCATTTATATACATACTTATAAAAATTCATAAAAGAATATCAAAATCACAAAAAATATATATAATATAAGATAAGATATAAGATAATAAAGTGCCGAATAAGTGTCGTTGCATTGAGAATCGTCTTGATTCGATTAGATTATCTTATATATGGTTCGTATAATGTCTCAAAATTAAATGATTGGGAGGATAGTATGGTTAATAAGATCGATGAACTTTTTTTGTTTTTTTACGAAATTTCATATAAAAAATACTAATAATCTTGAAATCTCTTAAAAAGTGACACTGAGAGAAAAATATTTTTACCGTTACATGTGTTCGTTGAAACAGTGCAACTTTATCATCAGAGGTTATTTCATACAACAATAGACAGATATTTAGCTGGTCCAACCTTATATTCATTTGTGTAAGGAGATTTATCGGGTTTCATTGTCAGGGACATTTCGATCAATTTTTAAATATCAATAATAAAAGAGCAAGAATGTATATACACAAGTCATCACTTATGAATAGAAATGTATTCCTGGAGTTTAGATGCAATTTTGAATAGAAAATATCATTTAAACAAAATATTCGCGATATTCGTGATTATGGAAGTGAACGGTGGGTCATGGCGGCGTAGTCGACGCCACGATTTTGTCACGTAAAATCAGTGATAAAAAAGGGAAGAGCTGAGCAATAGCTTAACTTGACTGTCCTTTAGTATTTTTATATGCCTTTATTCACCAAAATGGTTAAGTACAATATTACAATGAAGTATCGAAGTTACAAAGTATTAAAATAGTTGTTCAAAACACGGCCAAGACTGTACCCAAAACTAGTCTCGTGGTCGTATGCTCGCGGTTTTTATATGTTGAGTTTGTAGGAGTTGAGGGGCAAGGAGAGGATCTTGAGTGCCCTACGTAATGGAGAAAATTTGGTGTTGGGCCATGTGCAAAGATAAGATCAAAGTCTAAACCTTTAGGTTCATTGTCAGGTAGTGTGGAATGGCGTGGATTTGGGTATAGTCGCTGTCACAACTTCATCTAAATCCTGCAATGTCCTCCTTTGTATTATAATACCCTCCGCGTACAAATCAACACGTGGCATAAACGCCTGTATGTGTGTAAGAATTCTCTTCATTTCTTTTCTTTCTTTTATTTTATATAGAAAAAATTAATAATAGTCTTTGATTACCCAAAGATTATAAATAAATTCTCAATTTTCAGGTTTCTAATTTCTAGGCAATGTGTTTAATAATTACATCTTTTGTGTCTTATTTTTGCCATAACTAGGTATGTTTTACTATTACATCTTTACGTTAATAACATTACTGTAGAAAAAAAAAAGGAATTCCATGTAAAAAATTGATACGCTATAGAGGAAGTCTTTGGATATGTTTCTCAAATTTTTATACATTCCATATTGATCAAAAACATGAAAAATCAATAAAAATAGCTTTTTGCTTTTAAAAAGTTTGTTATAGAAAGCTTAAAATATTTTGAATGAATTTGAAAATAAAAATTCACTTAATAATTGTAAAAGCGTGTCAAAATCAGCGAAAATTAATGATATTTTTTCAACTATAATTATTGAATTTGTTCAAGTGTATATTACTTAATTGAAAATTATATTACAAACGAAGTTATGAGTTGAAAAAGTACAATTTTATTAATATTAGTGATTATGCATTATATCCTTTGTTTCTTTGGGTGTGAGGTGGTTGTAGATACGTGATAGGTGATGCTGCTGGCTGTAGATGGCGGCGCTGGGGTACTGCTGCTTTTTCTTCTCCTTAAGAATCTATTGTCACGTCGGAGACACAAGAAATCACGAAACCGATAGATCGCCGGTGATCTCCTCGCTTCGCAGTTTGAACATTTCACGAATAAGGTGAAGAAATTGAGCTTTAGGTATAATAACACAATTTATTATGTGAATCCAACAGAATGACGGTTCAGAAGTGTTACAACAGAATAATCTCTTAAGCGCTGATTTAGGAGAGTCTTTATATTGAGGGTTTAGTCGCTTTGGAGGGGTTATTATCGCACGTGTCTCAGAGATGGTTATTCCGTTACCGTCCGACTACTGATACATGTGGCATGCAGGACGTTTTCTCTACCTGGCTACTGTTTCCTAATGAATGGCCTTCTTGAGCGTGTGACACTATCGTCGTCCGACCACTAGTTGGTGTCGAGTGGTGTTAGTTGCTGTTGAGTGCCGCCACATGTGCAAACATTTATATTATGTGAAACATGTTTCCATTCTAAATTGCGTTAATTCTCACGCTTTTCGTGTCTCATTTTGTACGTCCAAATTCCACAAACGAATAAAGGCATATGATAAATGATAATTTGGAATATTATATTATAAAATATATTTTATATAATATAAAATACGAAAAATGCTAGAAATATAAAAAATATGCAATGATTATTGTTTAAAACATCATTGGCGTTACTAATATTTATTGATTATAATTATTTGTTATTAATTTTCAGCTAAAGATTGCGCTTTTGATACACCGGATGTTGTACCAATAGCAGTAGGCTGTGCACTGGCAGGATTAGTGGTTATAGTGTTGATCGCATACTTGATTGGTCGTCGCCGAAATCAAGCTCATGGTTATCTTAGCATGTAACGTTAAAATGTTTTTATCTTAAACTTTTTTCGTGTAACTCAATGGAAATTTCCTTATTTAGTTTATATTATGTATCGTAATGTTAACTGCAAAATCTGGCGAGAAGTATTTCTCAAGAATTATACGTTAAACATTACAATTCAAAGATATTTAAGAAGTACTATTAACAGAAAAATAAAGTTATGTAAAATTTATGATTATTGCAAATCATGTGTACGATGTTTTTCGGTTATAAAATTTTTTATTTACATATTCAAATAATAAAGTGATACCATATATATAATGTGTACAATTTATTATTATCGCTATTGTTAGTATCGGTATTATTAATATTGTTATGTAACGTTGATTACTATTATCATTATTTTTATTAATAGTACTATTATCGTTGTTACTGTCAGAATGCTTTATTTTCCATGATTTACGTTACGAATTGAAGGCTTTTAAAAATTAGTTTATTGTTTATCAGCGGAAACATACTAGGTGTTTGACAACGGATGGTAGAAATTTTGGACACTGTTTTTATAAACAAAAATAACATGTAAGTAAAAAATAAAATGGTTGTGATTTGTTTTGTAGTAGCTGTTAACATTTAAAAATTAACCAAAGCATTCCTAAAATTTGATAAATCTTATACGAATGAATGCAAAGCAGTTTAGGCGATAGAAAGCATAGTAATTTTTAAGCTCAGTAGCACATGCTGAGCAACTTAGCTCGTATTAATCCGTAAAGAGGAAGATTATCCCCATTCAATGCGATAAATAATCTTATAACATTTTATAACAAAAATTGTAAATGAAATATATTTAAGGGGGGAAGTGCATTACACATATTAGAAGGGCCGTATTCTTTGGCTAGTCAGGATACCAGTAGCCTACCATTTAATGATCCCTTCCCTTTACCTCCTCTTGGTATGAAAGAAAAAGCCAAATAAAATATTAAATCAACCTATTTATTAAAACCTGTAAGAGAATATCAAAACCCACTCTATGGAATTTTCGAAGGAATTAGTGTTTCTTCGAATTGATTTTGACAGGATGAATTTATTTATTTATTTTCAGCCACTTTTTCAATGTCTCTGCATACCTAAAAGCGAAAAAGAGGTAATATAAGGTGTACTATGCACGCAATATATAGATAATACATACAAACCATTGAAAACTAATTATTGCGTGGTAGAGTATTCACATATAGGTACACATGTGTACGTACAAAATAAAACATGAGAGATCAAGAAAAATTTAAAAAGCAATGGAATATTAAATTAAGCTTATAATAGAACTTAAACCATACAAGAACATTACTATTCCTGTAATTATGGTACAACCAAGCGGAAGATGATTCCTCATGAAAAAAGTAAGTCAAAACCAGAATAAACTTTTTGCATATGTATTATGTCCGGTGACTCTACACAAACCAAGCCCCACGCCGAGGGTAAGATGGCAGCCAGATGTCTAGACACCCTTATTGCGTAACCTCAATAGTCTTAAGGACTCACCATAAATCTTGGCATTTTCATAGTTAAGGTCCTTCAGACTAAACAAGTATCTTTTATTTCGAGTGTTCCTTAAATTTATTGTCTACTTCGGGAAGATGGGAGAAAGTTGTTTTTTTTTCACGTACAGCATCTCCCACTAGCAACTTCTTCTCGGGGGCGGCTAGGATCTTTCCTTGTCCACCAATCTTCTTCTTATCCAATCAGAAGCAATGACTATTGCCCTCACTTTCTTAGTCAAAATTGTCATCAACAAATCCGATGGTCCCGTGCGCTAGACACTAGCTTCCCTCCGCCGCAGCATCGTCACCGAACTTTATTGGTTTTTCGCTCTTAGATCAGTCAACAGTTCTCTCTACTAGTGACCAAGTCGCCAAATTGCTGAACACATTTCTCGGTTCATATCTTACTTGCGATATATACCTCTCGCGACACCGTAACTCACTACTTGCAAGTTACTCCTACTACGATTAACATCCTGGTCTTGCTAGCAACATTTCGAGTCGAACACTTCTAACTTCTTAGCTTATTGTAAACGATATTACAATTCGACATCGTAACTTACCACGCAAGTCTCTCCGAATATTTATATTCTCCGCGAGACAAATTGTTGGAATAAAGTGTTAAAGTTAAACTCAGTGTTTTACTAATTCAACCACCTCTATTATCCTAACCGAAATAGGGGATCGATCAGTTCGTGGCGTCGATAATCTAATTGTAACGGGAATTTACGACTTTCGTTGACGCGCCTCCTCCACGATCGCATCTTTCCGCGAACGGTCCAACAATATGAGACTTCGTTTTCGAACGAAAATGACCTTGAAAATCTGTCCACGTGAACTGGTTTTTATTTCACACATTTTTATTTTCCTTGCACTCTTTTATAACAATCAATTACACAGAGGAAATTTCGGACTCCGATGTCACAATGAAGAAAGATTATACAAAGTATAATTCATGTGCATTATCTGCAATCATGCCGCGTATTATGCACTTTAATTTTTATTTTACAGATAATACACACACATCATGATCGTATCTGCCCCTAGTATAGAGTTAAAATTTACTTTTGATGTCGAATCACATATATATATAATCCCAACATGGCATTCTCACGGCGCGGCATGCAGCGATATCGCCTTTGAGTTGTGTTGTGACTAGGATAATCACCCTGTGGGGACCGAGATCGAGGTCGGAGCCAGCATGAAGTACCTGGGTCTGACTCTCGACAGCCACTGGACCTTCGGCGCTCACTTCGAGCGCCTGGCGCCGTCGGTCGAGGCGACGGCGAACGTCCTAGGACGCTTGCTGCCCCGACTGGGCGGGCCCGGCGTCGGAGTGCGTCGGCTGTACGCCGGTGTGGTGCGATCGAAGCTCCTCTACGGAGCTCCGATCTGGGCGGAGGACCTGTTGGCCAACGGTCGCAGTCTTCTGGCGGTCAGGAGGTTGCACAGGACCGTGGCCATCAGGGTAGTGAGGGGCTTCCGCACCATTTCGGCGGCGGCGGCGGCGGTGCTCGCCGGTCTTCCCCCGTTCGAGTTGCAGGCTCTGAGGTGTCGCGAGATTTATCTCCGCACCCGGGGTCTGTCGGACGGGGGCGGCCCGGCGGACGCCGACGTTAGGGTTCAGGCTCGACGGGACCTGCTCGACAGATGGCGCGCCGAGGCTAAGAGCCGTCGGGGCCGTCCTTCCGAACTGGGACGTATGGTTGGACGGTGGCGGGCCCCTACAGGGTGACGCAGGTGCTCACCGGCCATGGGTGCTTCGGTGAGTACCTGCATCGAATCGGGAAAGAGGCGACCGCGCGCTGCCACCACTGCGATGCTGGCGTGGACTCGGCGCAGCACACGCTGGAGGATTGCCCCGCGTGGGCTGTGCCGCGCCACATCCTCACCGTGGAAATAGGGCCGGACCTCTCGTCGCCGGCGATCTTTAACGCGATGCTGACGAGCGAGAGCGGAAGGCGCGCCGTCGTCTCCTTCTGCGAGCAGGTAATGCTCCGGAAGGAGTCGGCGGAGCGAGTGAGGGAGCGGGACTCCCACCCGGAGAGGATCGGCGGGCGAGGTCGTGGCAGAGGCCGTGGACGCGCCCCGGCGAGACCCGGCGGGGTCCAATCTTAAGCGCTGACAAACCCAGCGCTCAGGGGCCGCCAAGCAGTCCGGTAGGGGATCTGGACTGCCTAGCACGGCGGCCCCTCCCCCCCCCGCGAAGTGCATCGGTGTGACATGACCTCACACCGCGGCAACAGTTCTGAATGGACGAATCATGATTCGCGCGGGGGAGGCCCAGTGTTTGTTGCTTACCTGCAGTTCCTGGGCCTTCCTTGACCGCTACAGGGAAGGTCATCGTGGAGGTTTTAGTCGGTTGGAGTCCGACACTACCGCGTCGCTTCTCTCCCCCAGAAGCGATGCGGCGTCCGTGCGGATTTCCTCCACGTAAAAAAAAAAAAAAAAAAAAAAAAAAAAAAAAAAAAAAAAAAAAAAAAAAAAAAAAAAGATATTCACCCTGTATTATGTTTATTCTCGATCTATTACTTTTTAAAGAAAATACATTTTTCAAAAACAACAGAAACATGTGAGATTTTCATTGGAAAAACTTATAGCACGATAGTGAACGAAGACTATTTTTATCTATAATTATCAACCTTTTTACGAGGTTTATAATTTCCTTCATACTTAATAGTAATAAGTGTTGTAACTTTGATATTTGCAAAGGATGATTTAGAACTGACATATAATGGGTAACCTTGCGTTTACGAAGAACAGAACACCGCGACCTATTGAAGGGAAGCTATATACCTCATAATCCGTTATCTCGTGATACATCTCGAGAACATAGGTAAATTTTGATTATCTAATGATGGCAGGACAAATCTTATAAAGGAGTGACGTGAATTACCTTGAACAAACCAATGTATTCTAATAGGATATTATAAATACGACATAGTAGAAGGAAACTCGATCTAGCAAGTAGTTATGAAGTTACAAGGTTCCGACGGACGAGTGATTACTCCTCGACGTTTACGTTTAGGCCACAAATGACATGAAGACTTTCGCTTAGAAATTTACACAATAATGGTAATGCTCGAAGAAGACCTGCGGTCGATCTCGCAAACTTTCACGCCAAATGGTGTTTTGAAGCACCAAAGTGTTAACATGTAACATTTTGATTAATGTTCAGAACTGCTATGTTCTATATTACTATTATATATTACACAATATGTTATGTATACAAGGTGTTCCAGAAAGTTGTATCTATACACATTTTGAATGGTTATAAATTTAACATTTATTAAGATGTAAGTAAGATTAAAACTGTAAATTAAGGAAGACAGGCACCGAATCTTTTTAGTTTCACTGAAGAAATATTAAAAAATAATAGGATGAATCTATACAAATGGATCCGAAATCATATATGAGTATGTTAGACTTCAGGATCTGTTTGTACATTTCATATCTTCCAATTTACCCAAATTTGAAAGCCTTCATCGATCTACTTATCGCGGATATGAAAATAACCATTTTTAATTTGAAAAATAATGAATTCCTTGAATAATGAATTTCCCAAAGAAACAAAATTATTATAGAACCCAAACTTGTGGACAACAACATGAAATTTAATTTCAATAAATCTAACTGAAAGAATTTTCATTGATATCATATCGTTTGATCATTAAATTCCAATGAAATTGGAAAATTCCTATCTAAAACTAGTACAGAAATATTAATTGCAATAGAAAATGATGCACCCAAAATTTCAAAGAATTTAAATTCAGCCGATACATATATAACCCGAAAAATAATGTCCTTAAAGCAAATTAAAGATTAACTGCTTGCGCTAGGAAGACGTGCCACGCACGTCGAGATGGTTTTGTTCCAAAATCGCCAGCGACGTGTATACCACATCGATAGGCATTTGTCGCGTGTTATATTGTAGCGCTATTCAAATTCAGTAATAGATATAACATAAGAATTAATAACCACCAAAACCCACTAGTTACTCAAGTACTTGACACGACGGATCAGATCCGCAGGCTAAAGAGACATTACCCTCTAGATTTAAACATTAGATTCAGCTAGAATCAAACATACGATAAACACTTATTATTCATGTTATAGTACCACGCCAGAATAATTTACTTATAATTCTCAATGAGAATTGATTGTAAAATTCTTCCAAATAAAAAAAAAAAAAAGAAAAAAGAGAAATGATAAAAATGCAAGTGCACTACTTTATAGATACAGATACTTTTGTGATTTTTCTGTTCATGTTTATAAGAAATGTTGAGTGTGAAAAGAACTTATTTCATATTTTATTTGCAGTATTGCTTTGGTAACTTTAATCTATCATATCTAATTATTAAAATTTCAGTTATTAAAAGTTTCAAATGTATAATATAGATATACAATTTAACTACTCTGTCAAATTTAATGTATGAAGGATAAAAATTGTCTTTCTTTGTCTACAATACGTTAATCTGACAAATTAAAGTTAATATATCTTCTAAACTAATCATTTTTCAACTCAAGTACGTAATACCTACCAAAAAATAAAAAATAAAGATGTTTCATTGTTGCATTAGCATTGTCTCACCGATACGAAGGTGATATAAACCTCGAAGGAGGAGCCATCGTGTCACATCACTGGCGTCACTGGTTCAAGAGAGAATCACATCAGTGATAGGGATGAAGCATGTAAAGTTATTGAAAAAATTCTTAAAGACAATTATAGACGAAATGTTTTTTGTTTGTTGGTTGCCAAAATATTTTTGTTCATAGCATTTACATACTAGTTAGTTTGATCCAAGTATATTAACTTTTAAGTTGGAACGTCGGCCAATGAGCCAGTAGAATTTTTTTAATTTTGTTTTAAGTTGTTTGGATTTATGTACGATGTGTCGTTTCCATGCCATTCTTCTGTTCAGAATCATGCCCAGATATCTGACTGAATCTTTGTTTGGAATTGGAATATTATTCATGGTCACTTGTGGGCAGGATTGTTTTCGCAGCGTGAAGGTTATATGACTGGATTTATTTTCATTTATTTTGAAGCGCCATTTATGGAACCACTTTTCCATAGAGTCGAGACCTCTCTGGAGAGTTGAGGAGGCAATTATCCGGTCTGAGTGGGATGCTAATAAAGGTATCATGAGTAAATGTCGCTGTAGTTATCTCTGTTAAAGTTGGTAAATCGGCAGTGTAGATGGTGAACAGCAGAGATCCGAGGACACTGCCTTGGGGTATGCCAGCTTCTATTGGAAATGTTGCAGTTATAGCGTCTAAGTGTTTAATCATAAACAGCCTATTGGTTAGATATGATTTTTAGATGGAGTAGTAGGTGTGTGGTAGCATTTTCTTTAATTTGAAAAAAAGTCCTTCATACCACACTTTGTCGAACGCCTTCTGAATGTCCAGGAATACCGCAGAGCAATATTTTTTCTTTTCTAAATCTTGGCTGATTTTATGAGTTAAACGATGAATTTGCTCTATCGTAGAATGTTGCTACCGAAAACCGAATTGATGATCTGGCATTGTTTTCAAATCCTCTAAGAGTGGGAGGAATCGTTTCGTTAGCATCTTCTCAAATAGTTTGGACAAAGTAGGTAGAAGACTAATTGGGCAATATGAGCTAGTTTCGTGTATTGGTTTTTCAGGTTTAGGGATAAGGGTAATTAATGATATTTTCCAAGGCTTGGAATAGTATTCAAGGCGAAGAATTGCATTAAAAATAGAAGTGATGAGTGCAATCCTTTTTATGGGAAGCTTCTTGTTATTACATAAGTTTGGGTTTTAATACATTAATTGATTCACACAGATTAGTTTTGTATGTTCTGTATTTCACCACCTTGTACAGCCATTGCAACACACCGGATACTGAGAGAAAAAAAACGTGGCGCACGGGGAAAAACAAAAGAGAACCACAAGCAGTTGCACCAATTCTGGATGTAGAAACTAGTGATCATACCAACATGACATTTATCTCAACACTCCTTAATAGCTTTGTTACTTATCAGATCATGCCCCGATGCTTTCCGGGGATTTAGACGACGAATTAATTCTATAACTCCAGAGATGAGAAAGGCTCAATAGGAAGAGACATCTGGAAGAGTGAGTGCAAGTATTCAGTTATTTCCGCTGCAATAGTGGAGCTATACGGTCTGAAAACATCAGTTAAATGACCTTCAAACAAGTTGGGTTTTTGTATAGGGCTATGCGCCCATCCTCCTTAAGGACAGCGAATTGGAGGAATTATTTGCGGAGGACGAGTGAGTTTCCTGGATGCCTTCCATAGTGAGTAGCTGGAGTCAGCTGTGGGAGACAGATTAGCAAAATATTATTGAAAACAGTCATTTTTATAATTTTTATGGATTTTAGTTCATTTTCTCGTTGCATTATTATTAAGTAATGGGGATATTCATGTTTATTAGCAAAACTCTTAGTAGGGGTGGAAGAACGGATCGCGTTTATTGTGTTGGTGTTTAAATATTCCGTGGCTGCATTTATATCTTCCCTTGTATTTTCAAGGGTATTAAGGCTGATGTTGAACGATTGAAGACTTCCCTAAAGAACTGCCAATTTGTGAGTTGATTATGAATAATGCCATTTGGTTGATTTTCAATAATTGTTGAGTTAATTGTTGCTATAACGGATGAATGATCTGAAGAGAGTTCCACAGAAGAGTTGATTTGGACAAGACTACAAATATAATATGTGTCCTAACTGAATGAAATGAAAAAATATGGGTCAAATATTTTTTTTTTTATTTAATTTGTACTTTATAATTTTCATTCCAACTGGACATTTGGTAAATTTTTCTAACTTAATTGCTAAATAACATGTGGATGGCTACCTCCAGCGGGATACCATCTTCCAGTTTGTCTATTTTATTTCTTTAGAGAGTTCAGTGGGGTGTTTTCTCTTTAGTCTTCTTTTTATGAGAGTTTTGCTCGCTTTAACAGCCAGCTGGTTTGGATGTGTTGCCGTTCTTTCCTTGTATTTTCTTGCGTACCTGCCGAATTCTTCTTTGACCGTTGGTATTTTTAAGTCTGCGGATATCCTCGTTTCTGACATACCATGGAGCGTTGACTATTGTTCTGAGTACTATCCATTGTAGCGACTCTAGTTTATTTATGTGGCTCATTGCTGCTATCCCCCATAGTGGTAAAGTTAATATCATCAATGTATTGAATTGGAATTATATTTTATAATCCGGCCGCTGTGAGACGACCAACACGCCCGCATAAAGTAATCACGAATTACTTATAAAAATAACTACAAATTTAATAAAAAATAATAACAAAGATCTATACTGAAGTAAAATTTTCGAAAACAAGCTGTAGTTTTGCATGTGCTATTGTGAACGAAGTATTCGCAGAAGCTGTTTATTTAAATTCGTAAAATGTGATAGAAAGATAGAATGATGACCGATGAATACAAACATAAACACATCGCTAAACGATGAGCAAAGCGGCCAACGAGTCGGCTATGGTTACACTTGTGATTTGTGACTCTGTCACATATGCACACATATAAGCCGGATCCAATGAGCTAGTAATGACAGTTTTTTGCAAATATTTTGGATAGGAACTAGGGTTGAGCGGTAGTTAAGCGAATACCACAAATGTGTTTAGAATAATGGCCTCGACAGCAGACCTCAAAATCCATGAAAATCTGTGATAAAGGCAAATTTCTAAATAATTACTATGAATTTTACTCAGTAATAAAACTAAGATGGATAGAAATCGTTGATTACAAATTAGTCATGATGTCAAATCTTGTCTGCAATTAATTTTCTCTTCTGTATTTACCGTTTTTATAAACGAATACATATACAAAACAGATACATTATGTCAGAAATATTATTCGCAGCCTATCAACTACTGAAATTACTATTAAAATGAAATTTGGGTTTTATTATAACAAAAACATTATCATGAAGAAAGCAAATTTAATGTTAAACTTAAATATCATTCCACTGGTCCATTAACATTCAAAAGGAAAGATATTCTCTTCTTCTCTAAAAAACTATAATAAACAATTAATTCCTCTTTCAGACGCAACTAAATTTAATTACTACGCAATTCTGTTATTTTCATATTTGTCTATTTTAGATAGAAAGGCATGAACTTTTCTGTGGTAGCGTGTAATGAAGCTCTTGTAACGAAACAGGACAGATTTACAGAACTTTAGAGGTTCTTGTATATGCTAGCGTGAAAACGTTCAACACTTGGTCGCTGTTGGCAGCACTAGTCCGGGAACAACCGGAACCATAAGCGTCAGCGCTCTCATTTCCTCTTTGATATAATTTCGTCTAATAACACAGATTAATTAAATAAATGTGTGTACATATTTACAGAAATTTTAAATTTTGATAAAGATTATTAATGAGATAAAACGGTTTAATGAATTATACAGCTTTTAGAGTAAAAAATAACGGTATGTGTCTATCAAAAGTTTTTGTTAAAGTATAATTAATATATAATCACGTATGAACTTTTTTCTTTATTAAGATATAATTGAATTATGTTATTTATATTGTTATTTAGTTATTTGATATATAGTTTGTCGAGATATAAGTATTGAATACATTCAAATAATTACAGAATTTTGAAATTGGCTATTGTATCAATTGTCTGTTGTGCATTATGACGACGCGACAGTATCTACTTACATATGTATGTTTGCACGGGTGGGGAAAATATGCTTACGTTTTCTGACAACAGATGACATAACCTAACCTATGCACCTGCGTATAGTTATGTATTAATATCCCCACTACTTAATAAATAAATGAATACAGCTAGCAAGTTACCACGGAAAATTTACGTTAAAAGACTTGACGTCTTCTTCAGACTTTTTCGTTACAAATCTGAGGTATGATAACATTATTCGTTTTTTACTTTTTCTTTTTCTACGTATTATCTCATATTATACAATAAGGTTAATATTATTTCTTATTGAGTTACATATATTCATAATGTTATGAAATCATTTATAAAAATTATATACATAAAAATTTCTAGTGCTAACATCATATCTTAAATTTTTCATTTAGTGTAAAATCATAATGTTACATATATCCTCATGGTTTTAGCTTACATGATTTTGCACATTCATCCTTCCTATTTGTTATAATTTTATTATGTTATATATGTACTATTTACAATATTTATACTTCAAGTTGAATTTCGACAAAAATACTTTATTAAAATATTAAAATAATGATACAAATATAAAATTATAACATTCTGCATAACACTTTTGATGATAATAATCTTAATTGTTAGAACGTTCCAAATAATTTCTAATTTGTATGTCATAAAATACTACAAAAATAAAGTAACCCATAATTCATATTGAGAAGCCTTTTTTTAACTTATTGAATAATTATAAGTAATTTAAACAGATAAAAAATTCAAACAAATATTTTTTTAAGAAAAGAGAGAATATAATTTTTAATAAGTTAGGATTCTTAAATTATATCATTAAGTGTTTCAAATCATTTTTGAAGATGTGGATAATATAAATGGAACAGATATCGTCTCATTGTAAAAATGCCTAACTAAATCAAAAAATTAAATGCATTTAAAAAGGAAAACAATGTGATTTTATTATTACAGACAAATATACAAATAAACTTAAAAGTTTATTCAAGAAAGTACTTACTGAAAAAATTATGTATATTCTAAATCTATATATTACTTTCATAAAACTTTTATTCTTAAAAGAGAATCTAGTTTAAGTAACATAATGTTTAGAATATTACTCAATATAATAAGCATTCAACAAAGAGTAGTTCTAACTTTACTACATTTTTTCAAAAGATATTTAATACATTATAAAATATTTTAAGTATTTTAAAGATTTATTATTAAATTTGGAATTTTGAAGCCATATTTTATAGTTTTTATTTAATGTAAAAAGTTTACTATGTATTTAATAGTAGGTGCAAATTATTACATAAGATGTTTATTGCATCATGATAATGTTATACATATATTATAAAGATTGATTGGAATATTATGTTCATATAACGTCCTGAATATATGATAAAATTTAAAATTGTCTAGTTTTGGTTAATATTCATATAAAAGTAGTATATACATTAAAAATACAAAAATGGGACCATTATATATATAATCAGTGCAGTTTGATGATGTTGTATATACTGACACAATGAAATATTTTTAAGTAATTGGTTATTGTAATTTATAAAGAACATTATTAATATTATGTAATATTCTACATAAATGTATACAGATTTTAAACATTTTTATCAACTTTTATTCAATTTTGAAATTGTATGAATTCAATTCTAAGTTAATGTATGAATTAATTTTTCTAATTAATTGACATATATCAAGTGTTATGTATAATATCTAACAAAAAGATGGCAAGAACTGCGAAATCTCGTATGAGTTTTGTATTCACATTGCATGTGCATTTGATGCTTTAGGTTGATGGTAAGATAGTTCCACAAGAACTTGAATGTATGGCCCTTTGTCTCCCAGAAGATTTGTAAGAATATGCAGGAGTAATGTAAT
>JACXIL010000241.1:75459-154993 GCA_014737365.1 Bombus soroeensis
AATTTATCAAAATAAACTGCAAAAATTTAAAATTAAAAAAACATAACATTAGTATTAAAAGAATTTTATAAAGTAAGATATAAGAGGAACTTATTAATTTCCTGAAAACAGTGGGCCATGTACCCAAATCCTTTTGGAGCTGTTTTACCAATAACCTAAAGCATTGAATGTATACACATCCAACTCATTTAAGATTTCACAGTTCTTGCCATTTCCTTGTAAGATAAAATCAGTGAAGTAATTAAGATATAATCTTATGGAAAGATTTAAGAAAACAGTAAAAGATAGCTTTAAAAATTTACCAATTTAAATAATTAAAATTTTTCTTTATGCACTTCCTCAAAAAGAAATTTCTTTCTTGTACACAACATATTACTTGGAATTTATAAAGGCTGTTTCATAATAAGTAGGCAATATTTAAGGGAAGGATTCGGTACTTAAAAACAATAAAAATGTTTGTATCAACGTATGTCCTATTTGGATTTGTTTATATGATATAGCATAATTTGATTATCTTTATAGAAGATGCTCAAAATGATCTTTTCGTATTTTTTTTTTATTTATAACATTTTTTATTTATTAATATCTGGTTCTTCCCTTAATCTCTTACATTATGTAGTAGTCATCCCAAAAATTGGTGCATACCATATAATTAAACCATATGTTTTATTTCATTAAAAAATGATAGAATCAATATTTGCAATGATTTTTAAAAATATATCTTGTAACATGCTATTTAGTCCACCCTGTATATTTAAACATTTAGGTTAATTTACATGATTTAAAAATGTTTTCTAATATAAAGGAAAGTTAAATTATTTATATGTATTTTAATAGTTTTAATAATTGTTTTATTTTGATAATTAATATTAATATTATATATTTAATACATTCTTCATTTTGAAAATTGATTTATATATACAATATGTTTATTACTCTCTATTTGACCACTATTTACAAGATAAATTTCAGAAACCACTCAAACAAATGTTTATTTTTAATGAGGAGCTCTTATGCTGACTTCCATGTCCTCAACTTCAGCAACTCATGGGAAATGGGTATCCTTTAAAAAAAATGTACCACTTTTTAATCTCTTTAGGATCTGTATTTCTAAAAATTCTTTTTCATCCCACGCCTATATATCATAAAAGAAGTATACTGTCCAAATTTTGCTCTTCTAAGTACAGCGGTTTGGGCTGAGCATTGATGAGTGAATCAGTAACTTTTGCATTATATTATATTTATATAGATTTATTTTAATAGAATACATATATGTATAATGTTAGAAAACATTAGAATATAAATATTAGAAATTTATTATTATTATATTATTATTAAATAATTTATATTATATTATTATTATATTATTGGTAAAAATAACTTTTTTACTTATTTATAATTTCTTGTTATTTAGTTACTAGACTGCAGATATTCACGTAAAAACATGTTTTTATGAACACATAAAAATGGAACATGAATAGAAGTACTTTTGATCCTTTTAATATTAGAAGAAATACTTTATTCTGAATTCCTTTTATATTTTTGAATATTTTATGTATTCTATAGATTTTTGCATATTTAAATTTTTCATAAATGCATAAACATCCGCATAGTCTAATCATTATCAATTATTGTAATACTATAGGATCTTAATTACTTTATTGGTAAAATATTATATAATAAAATATTAATATAATAATATAAAAGTAATTATATAAGAATTTTGAAAGTTAGTAATTAAAACATAGCTTTGTTGTTTTTTCAGCATCGTTACTATGATATTGTTTCATTTTTACCCTTTCGTATGTCCGGACTAGCTGCAAAGCAAGTATTTTTGAGAAATTTTTGTAAAAACATATTAACATCTGAGAGACTATCTTGCTACAATTTGGTGGGAACAATGGCAAATTCAGCTGCACAACAAAAATTAAATCAGGCATCAATGGAACCATTCTTGGAAACATATTACACTTCTAGTAATAATTATGAAATTCCATTAAATTTTTTACTAGAAAATTTAACATGTGAAAATAACATGCAAACAGTTCTTGGGACAAATGCATGTGTTGAAACTCCAATGTTTTTAATGGATAAGTACATGTCTGATAAACAGAAGTATAAAGCAATGAGACAATGGATACGTTTTAAGAAAGGTAAGAAGTAGTATTAATATCACAGAAAGAAATATTTGATATTCATTATATAAATTTTTCCAGAGAAGCTGACCTCTAATTCTGAAGAATCTTTTATTCTGAGAGTATTATCCTTCAACATTTTGGCACAATATCTATTGGAAACATATCCATTTTTGTACAAGGCTCATGACAAACAGGCACTGTCTTGGAAGATTAGGAGGCAGCTTCTCTTACAAGAGATTTTAGGAGCACAAGCTAACGTTAGTTTTTTAAAGTAATTTTGTGTATATATTTCTATATAATATTAGAAGCACAGATGAGGTACAGGGTATCCACCTTGCTATCGTAGTAATCCTGCTATCAAGCACTGAAGGTCCACACCGATTTTGATGTCACTTCCAATTTTAGCAGTTTAATATAGAATCAAATTGTAACATCAATAGCAGTTAAAATTGGAAGTAACTGTAACTACGAAATTTTAAATAGGGTAGTTACAAACGTTTGCAATGAGATACCAGAAACTATTAAATGATATAATTTTTTTTTCTCTCTATTCAGGAAAGTTGAAACTTTTTATTAATTACTTCTTAATGTGCAAAAAGTTACTTCTATTATTTAGTTTGCAAATTGAAAATATTTTGCATTTTTTTAAATAAAACATTATTGAAAATCTGAAAAATATCATTGTAGTATTTTAAATTTATTTTATACATAACATGGGTCAATTTGTCATCGACTTGTTATCATCATACATCCGGTATAATGACTTTTTTTTAATTATTTTGTTGTGACGTGTATATAATAATAGAAATAATAAAAATGGGCAATCGGACTCCAATGACCTTGAAAGAAAATAGAATACTGTCCTAGTTTGTAGTATGGCTTACTCTGTCTTATGTAGTAGAGATAGACCTTTAAAACATTAGGCTTTATTGGCGCTATGAACGTTATCGTTGTAGTATTTGTTGTGCTACACATTTTTTCGACCTTACGACCACCGGTAACTCTTGTCCGAAATGATATTTGCCAAATCGATTCATCTATTGACGATAACTTTTGAACCAATGGATTTCTAAAGTCTAAACCGTTATATTTCGTTTCTATTTATCGAATACTGTCAGAGAATAGAAATTTAAAAAAAGGTGGTATTTTTAGAGATCATTAGGATTCGACCGATCGTTTTTATTATTTCGCTCGTTATATACGCGTCAGAACAAGATAATTAAAAAAATGTTTCGTCAAAATCAATGAGGATATCATACCGCTAGGTTCATCGGATTCTGATATTTATTCTATAAGATATAAATTTGTGATACATAACATATAGGAATAGCATCTTACTTCACGTTCTAACTTAGGTAGAAGGTTCCAGTTTCGATCGAGTAAACTTTATGAGAGGTGTGATTAATTATCTGTAAGCCACAATCAACTTGTTATAGGCTAAATTTTAAGAAATATAATACTTCTTCAGATTTTTAATCATAATGTTTTTTATTATGAACTACGAAATAAAAATTGATCTACGATAGTTTCATGAAAAATCAGTGAGAAGAATACAAATTTTAATTTTTTATGACAAACGACTAATTTAATATGTATCATATCAAATCACGCTTGTTTGTTTAAGAACAAATATCTATCTGGGGAACATTGTCTAACTATTTTTTTCCATTCTGTTTTTTTAATGCTAGAAGTCATTTTTATTATTGGAGAACTACAGATTTAAGAAAATAAATTTCTATTGTACGGCCGTCTGGTAAAAATTCTTAAAAAATTGAAGCAATTTTATTGCATCCTTTTACTCAGGACACAATTTCATAATAAATGTTTTGCACATAATTTCAAATATCTTGTCCAGATAAACTTCCGCGTGAACTGCAGCGTTGTATGTGAATTCATGCATAAAATGATATTTAATGATTCATTTTGATACTAATTGCGGTAATTATTTACAAAGCAGACGACTTCACAGATTTTAAAGACATTGCAATATGTTGTCAAGGTTAAAGGTCATTTTGAACAATTTTTGCTGATACATGTTCACGTCTTTCGGTTTTGGTTTCCGGAATATTCGAAAAAAGCTTTAGTTCAATTTACGTTACTTATGACTGCACTTCATTCTGGCATAGATGGACGTCTCATGGCTCACGGCGTCTGTACTTTTATATAACTTAATCTATCTTTTTGATAACCATTTTCGATCATTTTCAGAAAAAGAAAAATCAATGGGTTAGGTTTGAGTTAGATAATTATTCGGCCGCCCACGCTGTAAAATAAAGTAAAGTAATGAATAATAAGACAAATAGAAATGAATTGCTTAATATGATATTAAGCAATATAGTTTATACTGTGGGATACCACAGACTGATAACATACATGTTGTAGACAGCAAAATACAATATAGAGCATCAAATATCTCGGAAACTAAAGTCGAGTGACAAGTAACATTTAGAGGGCGAAGTTGTTCGGGATGTTGACCATGACAACATATTTTAAACTCATTGAACTTGGTAAGATCATTTGCTTTGTAGCAATTACCCTAATTTCTAAATCAATTAGGCGCAGGAGAAGTTTCTATCTTATGAAGTGTATCTAATATATCCAGTACATATACTGGAAAGCTTTTCCTATTCAAATTTTTTCTTTATAGAAATCGCGAGTTTATATATATTCGATAGTAGATAGTCTCGGTAGACAGACATTGATGTATAGAAAATATGTGAACATCGACTGCATAAAATTTGTTTGTTTTTAATTTTAAGTCGCTTCTTTTAGTTTGTCGATGATAAATGATCCTCAGTTATATTACATGGTGTCAAAGGTATCTATTGATGAGCAGCTTTTAGCAATGTTTCACTTGGAAAATTACAAAATAAAGATGTACTTGCAGTGAATCAAAGAAGTATTGGGACTTAAATATTTTTTTGTTAATTACCTTTGCCTTCGAAATTTGTCTTTTAGTGTTTTTTAATATGAGGAAGTAGCTTATTTTTATCAAGCTCCCAATAATGTAATTTAAGGAAATACAGGAAGAAGAATGAAAATTTCATAATCAAAATAACACTTGTGAGTTTAGACAGAAAATATACTAGTGTATTTTTTAGAATTTCTTTTTTTTATACATCTTAAATATGATTATAAGAATGCAAATGTAAACAGTGAATCTTATGTATGTAATTAATCTCGATGTATGTAATTTGTTTCTGCATCCGTGTGAAATGAAATTTTATTTCTGCATAGGTGCGGTGAAAGTTTTCGAAAAATTACTAAAATGTATGAAAATTAATGAAATTAATGTAATTTCAACTTCTGAACACGCCATAAAGCACTTAGAGTAAAAAAGCAGTTGTGATAAGAAACACTCTGTATTCTGCAAAAAACAATAGGATAGTCACTAATTGTGCGTCTAAACGTGGTTTAATAACACATACATGATTTAAATTCTAGTGTAGTTATGATTTGACATCGGTAGTATTGTGCGGCCCAATGGGTTTAAACTTGTAATACGAGTACAACAATCGTGTGTTCGTATACATTGCACTATAGATAAACTTGCAGAATTGTACAATATCAGCAACGAAAAATTGTAACATAATATAACATAATATCAAAATGTGGTCACGTGAAATTGTCCTCAAATGTGTTTTAATTACTACGGCTTTCGACGTTAGAAAATTGTTAGACTGTTGTTTTCCTTAGTGGATATAAATTGTGCACTATATCAAAGTATTCTAATTTGTAGCTGGTATACTATATACTACCTCCGTAAGGCACTAGGCTTATCCTGAACCTCATCTGTGCTAGAGGGCTAAAAATCTGACTCCTTAATACATTTCTCCGTCGGAGAAAAGGGACTATGAACTCTACCAAACAAAAATCGCGTAAGTAGCGATTAAATAAATTGATTCAATAGGTACTTAATGAGGTGCTTCCAAATTTTATACGTATCTGTTACTGTAACATGATTTATGGCTTTCTTTATACAGAGATATACTCCCTTTTTCTTATAACTAGGACAGAGAATATAGATACACCCTATACAATAAACGATAGGACACCTCAGGGATTTTTGCGTTTCTTTAAGTTAATGCAATGTAAGAAGATCTTTTATAGATTCAGAGGCATATACACTGTTCCTTCATGGTAACATAGAAAAGCTTCGATTGTTGTTTAAGTTTTTTAGAAGTTAGGAATTTTATAAGTATTTGATTTGTTTATATAAAAACCAGATCTGACAAAATGATGGGATAATAAGTAAAATCTCAATAAATGCGTATTTAATTATATTGAAGTAGTTTTTGTAAAGTGATATTAATAATGGTTATAATAATTAGTTATAATATTAATTATCAAATTCTCGTGGAGAAGAGTTCAAAGATACTAAAAACAAAACCACTTTAAACTTAAGAAGAAAAATGTGAGTATGAGGAACATAATTCAAATCATGAAGATAAATTGCAGAGAAAGTAGGAGTAGACATTCATATGCAGAATATGCAACGAAAACAATTTAGAGGAAAACTGTTGATATTACAATAGAATTGGCAATGCGAAAATTTTGTTTATGAACATGTTTATTCATTTTTATATATGAAAAAGGAAATGCTTCGAGTGAGAGAATTATAAAAATAAGATGGCACACAAGTACGAAAGGCGATAATTAAGGCAGTCATTAGTATGATATTACCAATATAAGATTTTTTAAGACAAAAGGGCAACCTATACATGAAGAAATAATATCATATGATACCATGTAACGATATAGCGACGGTTATTAAAAATTATTTTTTCGTGGATAATATCCATAATAGGATGTACATCTGGGTGTCCTAATTTTAACATAATAGAAATTTGGGACGTGTCGTCACGAAATATATGTACAAGATGTTAAAAAGAAGGGTTCAATAATTTTGGGCCTTATATTAGATACTCACAGAGAAGAGTAAAAAATGTGTAATCAATATAAGTCCTAAAAACGATCATTCCGATGTAAAATTAATTTTTATTAGTTATTAGCGTTGAATATCTCTTTGTAACGCATTAAATGTGTAGTCATTTGAGAGTTAGGAGTTTGAAAGTGTTCGTTGACGGCCTGGGTAGGTTAATTTCGAAAGCATCCGTCCGGCAAGCGGAAGATCCGGGTTCGCTGCTGCACCAATCTGATCTGTCGTTTATTTTTTTCTCTACAAATGTATAATCGTTGGAAATTAAACATGAAAAAAACAGAAGTTCTGTATGTCAGTTCCGGAGGATGCATATTTGTACGTTAAAATAATAATCGGATATTCTTAACAATAGTGAAGACTGTGCCATTTGCACTACGTTTAAATTTATACAGTAATTTTTGTTGACAGTAATAATTTTGTATTTAGAACGTTGAATTGGTGTTTCTAATTCTTCTGTGTCGAAAGAGAAATAGTGTGCTCATAAATTATTTGACGAACTCGAAGCCATCCCGTGTCCTTCGTACTAGCGCTAACATCGTTCTATCTTACTATGTGTGTTTTCATATGGAACGCGTTTTTTCAAGCTTGATTGAATTTGCAACAACACCATTTGATTTCATCAGCTATAGTTACATTAAATGTGTTGTGAAAAAATTCACGATATCGAACGTTAATACATAATAAAAGTTGATTTTATATCGAAAGGATTGCTTTTAACCTATGTAGATTAGGCATTTTTTACTCCTTTTGGTGAATACTATAAGCCCGTTAAGTACTGGACACTTTTTTTAACATTTTCTGTATACATAATTTATTTAGATTATATAATTAATTGCATAAATGATACGAAATCACAATAATTAAGCAAGAATCGAAATTTACATTAAAATAATCTATAAATCTTCATATAAATTATTATTTAAGTATGAACTGTATACTCTAGAAATTATTGATATTATTAGTAAATAGTAAAGTAAAAGATAACTTTTTATAAAAATGATTATACTCCTCATCAAAAAGATAACCCAGATGTGTCATCTTTAATTTCTCAATGACGCGCGCAAAGTTTTTCGTCTGTAACGTATAATGTCAAAACATTATGAGTTCAGGATATGCGGTTCGTTGAAAATAATTAAAAATCTTACGAGGTTTAGTGTGTAACAAAAAAAATTGTTTTATTTTAAGAACGAAATGATAACACCCTCTATTAATATGTTTAGAAATTGCTCAGTAGTTAATGATGTATCAACGAGTAAAGATTACAGTACAATATTATATAAATTTGTAAGTATGTGAAACGCGGAAAAAAATTAAACGAGTCTGAAAACACGCAAATTTTTGAACTAAAACAGCGACGGTTATCAGTAGCAAAAATATCGAAAGTAACAAGAAGAAGTCGTAAAGTAATACACAATTTCTTAAAAAATGTTGAAGATTATGCCAAAAAGAAACAACGAAGCCAATAATAAAAAAATCTAGTATTATTCCCAGTGTTTCAAGTGTTCGTCGAGTTCTACTATCCTGAAAAGATATTAAGAGGCTAAAATTAAAAGAGAAACCTTCGTTAACAACGAAACACAAAGTAGAACGTTTACGCTTTGCCAAAGAAAGAATGCATTGGAAAAAGAAATGGAGAAGGGTACTATTTTCAGACGAAAAAGATTCAACTTGGATGGTTCTGATGGGTTCCAATATTATTTTCATGACATGAGAAAAGAGACAATTTCAGCAATTCGACGACAAATGGGAGGAGGCAGCGTGATGGTTTGGGTCGGCATCGGTTATTTCGGCAAGACAAGTGTCAAGTTAATCAATGGGAGAATGAATAGTGTCCGAAACATAAATTTAATCAAAGAACAAATAAACAATCACGCAGAACGTATTTCTGGACTTGATTACATCTTTCAACAAGATAATGCATCTGTACACACATCAAGATTGGTCCAATCATATTTTAATGAAAATAATATATCTATTTTGCCGTGGCCTGCACGCTCCCTGAACCTTAATATTATTGAAAATTGCTGGGCAGAACTTGTACACGGCGTATACGTGAATGGAAAGCAGTATCGACACGTACAAAAATTAAAAAATGCAGTTGTACGCGAATGGGATACGTTGAGTCAAAATTATATCCTGAAACTATATAAATCGATACCAAATCTTATAACAGAAGTAGTAGAAAATAAAGGGGGATGTACCCATTATTAAATAAGTATATATGTTTGATAAGTAATTATTGTTAGTTACAATTTATGTTGATTATTATTTTCTTATTGTACATGTGTTATCATTTCGTTCTTAGAATAATACAATTTTTTTGTTACACACTAAACCTCATAAGATTTTTAATTATTTTTAACGAACCGCATATCCTGAGCTCATAATGTTTTGATATTATACGTTGCAGACGAAAAACTTTACACGCGTCACTGAGAAATTAAAGATAGCACATCTGGGTTATCTTTTTGACGAGGAGTGTAGTTGTCTTACGCAAATTATCTTATATGTCCTATCATTTTATCGCATCCATTTTTCACATATATATGTAGGTTAGATAGCTATGAAAATATGTAAACAGTGCTCAGTCCTTTATCACGTTACTAATAATAAGGGCAGATATAATTTATATATAATGTATTATATAATCTTTAACATTTTATTACATTGTATTAACTTTAAAATACACTAAAAATTGTTGAGTGGCCTGTTATTTTGTCTTGAAGTAGGGGGTAGCAGGGTAAAACCGGGTACCATTGTTTTTCTAAGAGAAGAGCTGTCATATGCACTCAATTCGTGGTGATAGATCCGAGCTGGTTCCCCGACCATATGAGAAAATCTATTGATGTGGACGGCTACCACTTTAAACATCTAATAAAATAAGGTGATTTACATTCTTCCAATTGAAATTCATTTTTTCGTATTCAAGGTCACTTCAAGGTCATGGTATTTGGATCATTGAACTCGCCTTTATCTCAACTATAACATCGCATTATATACAATAGATGTTAGTATATAAAACAAAATTCGATGACCTTGAGGAAACCTTGAAGATAATTTTCACAGAGTATTTTTTATCACCACCAGATAGACGCCTTGAAACCATTTAAATCCTTCTTAGTCTTTTTTTTTGTTATTGTTAATCCCTTAAGCTAGGAGAGGATATATACGAGTGGTACTTGCTCGAGTTAATTGTTTGCTTGATGAGTCGATTCTGTAGGACAATAAAAAAGAATTTTCTAACATTTTATATATATGCTTCTATAATCTAAAATAATACATACTTCCCACACACTCACACTTCCCGTGCGAATGACCTGCAAAATTTCTTCTCCTGCTTAAGGGGCTGATAGTAGCAAGAAATAATTGAGATGTTCGATTTAAGCGAAACACTGTAATTTTACATGGGTACCCGGTTTTATCTATACCCATAGAATAAAACTGAGTACTGGTATACCGGTCGATCACACGGGTTTTGACGAGAACTATTATAATTATAATACTTTGTTGTGACATGCATATAACAAGAAAGAAAAACAAAAATAAAAAATATTAAAAATAGGCGGGTGGGCCGCAATGATCTTGAAATATTATCCTGGAGAAAAATAAAATACCGTTCACATAAAGTCATGGATTATAAGGTGCAACGGGTAAGAAAAGTTTATATCTGTTATCTGTGCCCTGGTACAGTCTTATATTATGTTCGTGACCGTAGGCACTTAAAGAACTTCGACTAATCTTTTTCTAAATGGTCAACTAGGGAGTGGTAATAGAATTTGGAGAGGAACACTAAATTTTTCTATTAAAGCTACTTGGCCTGTATCTTATAGCATCAACAAAATTTATATGCACGATAACGTAAGTAAACAACTTCAAAACCAACCAAGCAGAAGTTATCTGTTTATTCCTGATTCGGAAAATAGCAGTTAGGCACATTAGGTCTAAATTCTATCATTGCTCGTCTATCATTAAAATTTTACTGCAAATGTGATAATCAATTCGATAACATGAGTATTTATGCCACCGGCTCTTTTACTAATTCGATGTACCGTCAAAAACAATAGAAAGACGTGCCGCATATAATCATTCCAGCAAACTCAATGAAATTGTGTATGCTTGCTTTTTATGTATTGAACAGTACTTTATTTTTTTCACGGTCCGACCGCTCGTTCTTATTATGTTTCTCGTTATATGTACGGCACAACAAGCAACTAAAATAGGCCTCGTCAAAATCTATGAGGACGTCATACGTACAGGTTCATTTGATCTAACAATAAGTATTATATCTTTTAGGAAGAAAATTATGATTTTCTAGTTGTGTAAGGAGCACTTAAGATTTCTGCCTCTGTTCAGAGCGTGTTTTGTTCTCTGATCTTTTCTACTATGAAAATGTATTAGACACCCGGTTTTACCCCGCTTTTCTCTGATCTATAACAGAGATAGATAGATTATACACCATAAATTTATTAATTATAGAGAACATAAATTAAGTTCACTTACAGATTTTATAAATATTAGTGTTTTCTAGCATTTGGAACATTATCATGTTATTAATCATATTTGATTCAGATTGTGTTTCGAAGTACCGTATTTGATGCATAGAATGCATTTATATTTTTGGAAACCAATTTTTCTTTATTTTCTTCTTTTTGATATATCTATTTTCTTTTTTTTGCATTAGTGTTATGTTATTTTCGTCGTTGTGTATTTCAAAACTGTGATCATTCTCATTGTTTTTTAAACCATTTAATAGCATTTTTAACTGTGTATTTCATATAATAGCATGAAATAGATATTGATATTTTATGATCTCGCACTATACGTTCCTTCGTGTCTAATGTTTATCATTTCTTCATTTGAACTTTTTATAATATATCTTTTGTGATTCAATTCTATGGGTTTTCTATCTCATAGCGTCAATCTCATAGCTTCAATAGGTACCTACGTCAATTTTTCTTAAATTAATTTCTATCATTGTTAACAATTCAATGATGAGTCATAAAATCGCAGTTTCTAGAATCGGTTATAACTATTCTCCTTTACAAGGAGATTTTATTAGATGTGTATAAGAAGAACTGATTCTGAGTTGACATTGCAGAGCTTTTTTAACGAGGCTCTAAGTCCTCATGACTTAACTCGTTCCAAATTAGTTGCGATCATCGACAGATTTTACGTTCTCAGTATATGTATTTTACCAATATACGTATTGTGTACAGAGATTACATAAGTGAATTCGTGGGACATTTTTGCAGGATCAATCTTAGACACCGAAATAAATACGAAAAATTATATGCAAAAATGTCGATCTATGTCTAGTTTTATACTTATATACAATATAATTTTTTAAATCTCTATACGCGCGCATTCTGCTTTGTGCCATCGCATCGTACTGGATCGTGCAGATTGTGGCATGCGTATGCATAGCGTTTGTTTTGACAGCGTTTAGTACCCTATCACAGTGTCATTTGCCTAACCAAATTCTCCTGAGGCAAAGTCTATATATTTTATTCTATTCTACACAAGGATATATATTCGTATTATTTTAGACAAGTAATTGATTATATCGCGAGTGTAATGTTAATACATTAATCATTTAAGTTAATTATTTAATAATGAACGCGTATTGTTGTAAAAAAAACTTCTTACTTTACAAGATAATATGCATTAAATTTGTTATACAAGATCGCATTACAAGATAAATGCTGCATGAAATTCTGCGATATTCTGCACTATAAAATAATTGTTCAAAACGCTCAGTATTTCTTACTCTGGCAGACACACTTGATGTTGCATCGTACTACCTCCTTGCAGAATATCATAAGAGATAGTTGCCAGATCAGTGATATAGGCAAGTTTCTCTTTTTATTTCATTCGCACTTTACGTTTCTTACTCCGATTTCCATTGCATTTAAGAATCGAACAGACTGAAAACGGAAAATCTCTAGTTGAAACTCTATTAGGTTGTCCGATATGTTTCTTTCGTTTTATGAGGAAATAATAGACGCACAACGTTTTTTGTTTTATATTATTTTATCGAATTACGTACGA
Organism: Bombus soroeensis; assembly: GCA_014737365.1. Classification (NCBI taxonomy): domain Eukaryota; kingdom Metazoa; phylum Arthropoda; class Insecta; order Hymenoptera; family Apidae; genus Bombus; species Bombus soroeensis. Next base: position 88,588 of record JACXIL010000241.1, read on the forward strand.
TCCATTTTGTTTTGTTGAGATAAACAACGTGACATTTCACAAACTTAGTTTCATATTTGTACGAAGGTGCACTGTTGTAAAAAACACATTTGCAAAAGAAAGACACTTTCCGGATAACCTAATATTTTACGCACATTAACATGAAATATACACAGTGTAAAGAAAGTAAAAATATAAAGAGGACCGTCGCGTGATTCTATATTTTTGGATCGGTAGGGATGTGTAAAGAAGTTGGTGCAGGAATGACATTGACCTTGAAATTCAACGTCAAATCTTTTTATGCAAACTATCTACTCATCACGTGGAACAAGGGGACCGTATTAAAGTTCTAATAATTCTTAAACTAACTTTATTCACAGTATATTTATATTTATATATCTATATTTACATTTGTATTACATTATATTTACATTTACTTTTTTTAATAAGAAAAATAACATGCTACTGATGTAGTAGCTGGAAATTACAGATATATCAGAATACATTGCAGGACAGGTACTGTGACAATGCGATTTTCAGCGGCTAAATTAACAATTTTGTGATGAAAAATTAGTATTGCGGCATTTAAATCCATGTCGAAGATCAAATCGGCTCCGTATTCCTAAAGAAAAATAGGATAATTATCACCCCTTGCTCATGCATATTCACTAACGAGCTTACTTAGAACAGATCGTCGAATCAATCATATAACAGTGCGGCGAATACGAGAGGAAATTTACAATTTTATAAAATTCGCTGCATTCGAGCACTCTAAATAGCTCTGGTACTCGACGAAACTTTTGCCATTGGATGCTACTTAAGTTATAATTATGTAGCATCCTCAATTAACAAATGTTAAGATTTGGATTCGCGAAAGACCACATGCAATAATTTCGAAGGTTTTATCGAGAATGGGACTTTTACACCAATTTTTGAATGAAATGTTTGTGATGTTGTGAATAGAATACATTCCTGCTCCTCATGGGCCACCTCGTTCTTCAGATTCAGCACTATTGCAGTTTTTTCTTTGCTGAGTCTCTTTGCTGAGTGAATATCGTTCATAGTTTGGTTTCATAATTTACATCCGTTGAATGTTAACGTTAAATTAAGTATACTTTCCGTCGCTTACGATCAAATATAAATTTCTGCCGAAAAGAAGAGATTTTTGCTATTTTATTGTGTTTACTTACGATTCCGAATACTTATCGGAGTTACTATTGTTTAAAAAGCAGCTGAAGTGAAATACATCGAATTGAATGTGGCTTTTATCATTCGAAATGGAGAATTATACGTAATTTTAGGGACCGAAATGAGGAGCGAGTTTGGGATTGTTTAAATAGCGAGATAAAAAGGAAAGAAACAGCAAAGAAAAGAAGGAACAAAGAAAGGAAGATATGTGATATGTGTAATGATACATTGGGATTATTAACCTGTATCAATAAACGCTACATTTTTTGCATCTGTTACATAAATAATAAAAAAATTTGACCTAGAATTTCAAGGTCACGGTCATTTCTGCACCAAATCTCCATTGATCCGAAAGTTTAGAATGAGGCTGCAGTCCTTTTTGCACTTTCTTTCTTTATATCATGTACATAAATGTACAAAGTGCACCGACGTAAGGAGGACACAGCCGCTAAAACACAGACTGCGTTCCGATACGGCAGTTAAGTCCCCCTATGTGAAGCAACCAGATACGAAGCAGTGTTGATTGTTTGAAATAACGTCGACGGCGAGTACAAGTTCCTTTTTTGTCGCAATGTTCTCGAATATCTTACCCATAACATTTAATTAATTTAAACAAAATAAATTCATAATTCATATAATATATTGAAGGGATCTCATCTTCATCTATACTCTTGTTGATGTTCAGACGCTCACTATATACATCGCTAATGCTAATAGGGAAATTAGCTGTGCCTAGAATACTAATACAGACGCGATTGGAAGTCGTGTCATTTTTTAAATTTGTATAGACTGTCTCGAAGTGATCCGCGAAGAAATCAGTTATAAGATACAAGACAATTAGATTTGAGGTATTGTGTTGAGGTATCCTATCTAAGCATATAATAAGTAAACGGAGAATCAGCTTTGCTACTATATAAATGGTACTATATAACATTATTTGACAAATAAAATGGCTTTCGTTGGTCCTTGTTTCGGTCACCAACAGACAGATTTCTATTTTACCAGTCTTAAGCACCAATCTAACAATAAAATTGATAAATTAAGTTTTCTGAAATCATACGACAAAGTGTTTAATGCCTTACGGACTATTACTTTCGAGTTTTTGATTGCGGGGTATGCAGTATAAATTCTAGAAAAATCTGCATTTTTTATTCGCAAATCGTGTTTATTCCCTAATATTTATCCTACTATCCTATTAGTAGAGTCTCAAATAATGCATGCACATTTATTTTTATTTATTTAGCGACTTCCACTTCTTATTTATGTTACGACGAATTTTGTGTTATACATTTAATAAAGATAAGATGAAACGAAAATTAAGTTGTTCCTGGAAATCTACAAATATGAAGGTATAGGGTAGAATATTGTACAGTGTTTCAAAATTATTTATCATGCCATTGGTAGGTGATTCTACACTTTCGGATCGGTGGAGATCTATTAAAAAAGATGATTGCAAAATTGACTTTGACCTTGAATTTCGAGGTCACATTTTATTATTGTATCGTATAGTAACCATTTATCAGGAGGGACGAAACCCTTGAACGAACAATGAGTTGGAAGTCGCAACTCAATTGTTCTCTTGAAAATGTTAAAGTTTTATTAATTACGTATATATGCGTGCATATACATATGTAACTGATTTTATTAAAAATATATTTGTATTTCGCAGTCAGATAGAGTTTATGTAGCGTATTATTGATGAAACTGCTAGGAATTATCTTTTAGCACACGAAATATATCGACAATCGACAAGAAATAATGAAAGATGAGAATGTTGCGGTTCAGGAGATCGTCGTGATGTCCAAGTGGTTGGACCGATTCAGTGGATCATTTCAGTTAAGGTGGATAGATTCGTTGAACAATTAAAACATCAGATTGAATATACTTTCCACCGCCTGAAATCAATGTGTAATCTTAGGGAAAAATTTGGCTAGAATATAGAAATGCAAGTTCGGGGCTGTTTAAACAATAGCGGTAGTCATATAGAAGTTGGTACCGCAGACATGGCTATTACGCTGATTTAAAAAGAAAGGAAGGAAAAAATGAGGGATATGTAATGGTATACCACTGGTATCTCGATACAATATAGTGTGACCCTATATAATATTCTACTCTATACCTTCATATTTGTAGATATTTGTAGATATTTGTAGATTTCCAGGAACATCTTAATTTTCGTTTTATCTTATCTTTATTGAAATGTATAGCGTAAAATTCGTTGCTATGTTTTAGAGCTTACTGACCTAAGCATAATACATATAATTGAATGAGATTGTTACCAATCTGATTAGAATTTTCGTATAATTATACGTTGGTATTCTAGAAATATATTTTGACATACTTACGTCAAAAATAATAAACTAACCTGTTTTTATCTAATATACTTATTTAACCGAGAAACGCTATTAGATGGTGAATAGTATTAAATCAGTTTGAAATATAATAATAGAAAATAGATTTGTAACATAAAATATTGATGGTGTTCGTGATTAAAAGTTACTTAAGAACTTATTGTGATTTCCTTTCAATTTTACTATAATTATTTCTATTTCAAAGTTCTATTTTTTGTTAAAGTTATCATTTATAGAAGAGTATCTAAAGAGATTTTTTTAAATTATGTGGTCGATGATTTCAGGTGATTTGCCTTCAAGAAATGCAAGAAGAACATTTGGAAGAATTTTTGGTTCCGCTCAAGGAGTTAGGTTACAACTATTTATATAAAAAACGAACAAACGATAAAAAAGATGGATTGCTATTCCTATATCGATCTGATCAGCTTATTTTACTAGACTATGCAAAAGTTGAGCTTTATCAATCTGGTATAGAATTGTTGAATAGAGATAATGTTGGAATTATTGCAAAACTGGCGGTTAAAAAAAATCCTGAAATACAATTGGTGATTGCTACAACCCATCTACTTTACAATCCGAGACGACATGATGTGAGATTAGGACAAACTCAACTTCTTTTAGCAGAAATTGAGAGGATTGCTTTCCTGGAGAATACAATGTAAGTAATTTATCTTATTTGTTTAAGTTTTTTATCAACAATACATTTTAAATTATATCAGAATATTAAGTAAATAAATAATACGGAATAAATATTTGACTTTTTACGATACTTACATTGTAAAACTTTGAAAATTATGTTACGGAAGTGAAAATTTCCGACTGTCCAACAAATTGATCGTTTTTTAAAATACTTTCGCTAATACTTTAACTGAAGATACCTTTATCTCTTACAGAAAAAAGATTAAAACCGATAAGTTTATTGAGATTTATGACTAGTCAATGTTATCAAGTCTTGAAATGAATTTTCTGAAGGTGATTCTTTTTAAAAGCTGATTCCTTACGTATTAAATCCGAATCATATGGCCGATATCTATCGTCCGCCTGTGTCAGTTGCACGGGTCTGACGACGGTTCACTGCTTTGGAAGCAGTCTAGGACTAGACTGCGATCAATTAAATGATCATATGATCATGTGATTGTGGTCTAGATGCAAACTCAATGCGACCTGATTGTGGTGAACAAATTAATTTTTATTAAATATGTTTATTTGAAAAGTATATTCTTATTTGATAAAGATTAATGAAGATCAATAAAAACATATACATTTTTTAAATAACGATTAATTATTATTAAATATTATTTTAAAAATATGTTTCTATTTAAACGAGTATTCTAGTTAATTTGAGGAGTTGAGGTATAGTTAAATTCTTTAAAAAGATACAAAAAAAGAATTAATTTTTACAAAGGTTCACACTAGAACGAAATTATTTCCTTAATAAGCATTAATAAAACTTAATAACAATTAATTTTTTATTATTGAATTGCAAAACCTATACTTTGATTCTACAATATCGGTTCTATTTTGGTTGCATAATAAGTAATTAAAATAATTAGTTTCACTTAAAATTTCATCATTTCATCTTCATAACTTTATATTTAATCACGTAATCACATCAGAGGAGAAGTGTCTGAATTTCGAAGCTCTAGAGGATTGTGAATTCATAAAAAAAAGAAAAAAAATGCTTTTAAATTAAAGTTGTGAAATTTGATTTTCACCACAAATTACCAGATTTCCAGATCATTGTATAATAGGCGGTACGATTTATATTCCAGCCAAGATATTTTTGAGAAATCTGTTTTATACCCATTGCTGTAAATAGAAACACACGCATATATTGTTTCTTTTAAAGTCTTTTTGCCAGTCTGAATAGCGTTCATGAGAATCATAAATTTCGAGGTCATAAATTCAAGGGTTTAGCGACCACATCAAGTGCCTCGTACTTGGAAAAAGTCCCGCTGCGTTTAGAATGTATATTGACGAAAAAGGTCTTGTGTAGCGAAAACGAAAAGGTCTTGTGTAGCGAAACCGAAATCATTTTTCGGAATGAATGTAATGTAAATTTACTTATGCTGATATTAGAAGAAGAGAAGATGAAAAAATACTATTAGCACTTCCGATGATTAAAAAAAAAAAAAAAAGTAAAGCAAATAACAGAAATGTACTTTTGTCGAGAAAAGTTATTATTGTAATATATTAATCAGAAACCGTTTGCTGAATGATGCAACTATATGTTGCTGTATGACAGCATTTCAGATTAAGTAAAAATCAAGTAGATTTTGTTTGAAATCTTGTCGATAGTAATTTCAAGAATGGACACGTTTTTATTAATTTTTATTAACTGAAAATGTATTTTTAAAATGAAGATATTTAATAACAATTAATAGATACTAATTCGATCGCCACAAATGGATTTCACTGAGTTTGTATTTAGACTGCTTTCGAGACATTTCTCGCCATGCTATCGATATAGTCGTATGTTATGTACATACCATCGCGTGGTACGTGTATAAATGTAAGTATCAGACGCGTACATCGCAGTGGTGTCGTTATGTAATTGCCGCATATAGATGATGTGATGTCGCCCGTGTGATTCGGGTTTAAGCAGCTGCGTACGGTAAACGTACTTTGGAAATCCCGTCTTAGAAGTTTCAAGTTTCGGTAATAACGAGTAATTTGGTCAATATTGCCATGTCTTTTTAAACTTAATAAAGTTTACAACATATTAATATTAAAAGAGGCTACATAAGTAAGCAATATATCACAAAAATGTGTCACAAACAATTATAAGTATTTTTGAATTTTACTTTATATATTACTGAATCTAGAGTTAACCTTAGATAAAAGCCCCAAAAGTTTCGTCATTTTTATCTCGCGATTTGCTTACTAGAGCTAAATTTAACCGAAACCATTTCTTAACAAACCCAAATTGAGTTGAATTAAGTAGTAGTATTAATCCGCCCGACCAGCATTTCACTCTTTCACTTTACCGAGATCCAACAAATTTATGTAATTGTTCTTTAAAATGATTAAATAATGTTACCTGACCGCCTCACGGCGACTGAATTAATACTACTTAGTAGTATTAGTAGGTTAGTACCCAACCCAATTTGAAAATTAAGGCCGCGTGGTGGGATATTTTTGCAAAGAAATCGAAAACTAAGGCCGAGCGCTGGTTAGTTGAAATTGTTAAGCTTTACAGTATATTTCAAAATTGTTTTAGACTTTCGTTCCTCGTGATAAGTACAAGGCGTTGCTATAAAAAAATTTGGTCTTGAAAATTATACTCAAGGTCAATTTTGCATGGACCTTTTTTACAAATCCCCACTAGAGGGAACCAGAGATGTAGAATCACGTTATTATAGTGTTTAGGCTTACTTTTTATATATCCTGTACATTGTACATCATTTCTGCGATAAATATACGATATACTTCAAAATCATCGAAATCGGAGACGATATCCTTTATCGACAACTTTACCGATTTAGCTGTAATAGACGAATCGCAAGATAAAAATGACGAAGTTTTCCGAGATTTCTCCTAGATTGAGGTTTAGGTCTAGTTTTAAAATAATATTAAAAATACTACTGAAATCTGCAATTGTTTGCGACACTTATTTTTGTGATGTTTTGCTCACTTAAATTTTATCGATATCATATCTCTTTTAAATCAAATTGCATGTTAAATAATTATTTCATAACAAACACCAGTTGTTATATATATAAATATCAGACGCTAGAAATATTTCGTTTAACATCCGTAACAAAATATTTCACTACATCATAGTACTTATCAAGTATAGAAATATCAGATTGAATTAGTATAATTCAGTATGAGTAAATGATGTTTATTGGATATTGTGTTTGTTGACAAAGCCACATAGGCAAAAATATATACCTGTATAAAGTTAGTTGCCCTCCCCCATTTTTAAATCTCGTATCTTTTTTTATTATTCCAAATTGTCCTATGTTTACATTGCTCCAAATAATTTTTAAATTTTATCGCAAAAGATTCCAGAAACCACCTAAAAAATGCATTTCTTACCAGATCTCCGTTTTTTAAAAATCGAACATTTAGAAATTGTTCTCGATTGTTCTAGTTGTTCTAAACATTATTCCAAATCATTATTTCAATATCACACTTAGTTTAAGAAATAATTTGAAGAAACTGTACCCATAGACAATAGACATTTCTATTGATTCATTTTGACATTACATTAAAGGATTCATACATCCAAAAAAGCATTCATACATAATGTATGATGAGGATATCATACATTAAAGGATTCTTCTTTTGGAACACGTATCTACACTCCTAGAACAACCCAGAACAAAGATTTGAAGGCCGGAATACAAATATAAGGGTGACTTTACTCAACGCCGTCTGTCGACAACATTTTGTCAATTTTCTCTAGATTGGAAGTTGTTACAGGCTTGTCTGTTTGGAACAACTACCTATACTCTTAAAACAAATCACAAAAGAGATTTGAAGACTGGAATACAAATATAAGGGTGACTTTACTCTTATAATAACGGCGCCCATAGGTAACGACGCAAGAGTACAGTTATGTACATCATTTGTATTCGTGTTCCGGTTCCATCTATCGGGTTAAAACAAAAGTTTGTAGCGTTTTTCAAGTAGAATTCAAAAACAGAGTTTAGAGACATAAATTTATTAAATATTACATATCATGTGACATAGATTATTTTCAATTATCGTTACAACTTGCTCATTATAAAAAGTTCCATTATAGATTTACCGGAATCATAATCAAAATTTTTACTTTTGAACCGAACTAACCACTTCGGTATTACATTCTCACCTACAGCATCATCTCTATTAACGATATATACTTTTTTTGCTGTTTATACATTTGTACCTTTTGTGTTAGAAGAATATCAAATGATAAAAATGCATACCGCAAATGCAAACCGCATAAAATGCGTGTTGAAAAGTCACAATTCAGAATATGTATATATGTGATGTTTCATTTTCAAATGTTTCACGTGTTTAAGCTTAAACGCCGCTATTGAAAAGCTCCGATCCAATAGTCTATTTAATGTTATGATTTTCATGCAAAAGTCAAAGTTGTTTTGACCAAACTGAGAGAATATTGTATAGTTGAAACTTGTGAATTAACTAGATTCTACATAGGTGTATATGAATGTAAATTCTTTACCAAGTGTTATTTCACAACGAACCACGAACAAAACGTGATATTTATGAACGATGTCTTGTGGAGGTGATTGGATCGTCTATCATACTTACCATTACCGTTGAAGAATTATTTTGATTAAATGTTTTGAAAGATCAAATTATAATAGGCAGAAGATGATGAAAAAAAGGAAACATTAAAATGGTCGAGTTTTTTTTTGTTCATTTTGTGCAGTCAACGAATGGTACTATATAGTAACTAGCATAAAAAGACAAATAGATTGAAAGGGTAAGCAAAATATATACAGGGTATACAAGAAATAAGCGGAAAGTCTACCGCAGTATGTGATCCTACATTTCTAGATCGATAGAGATTTGTAAGAAGAAGCATGCAAAATTGACTTTAGGCATTGTTACAACCTGGTTTTGATCTTCGGTGTCCGTAACTGCTATATGCTACTCTAAATGTCGAACCTTAGATTTCTTGAGTTATGTTTCGATTCTTGTTCGTTAATGTTTCAAACAAGGCAAACGACTGAATGGAATAATTTCGGAAACTTGTCATACTCTTCTAGAGCGCAGCACTATTTTGAGTTTCCAAACTATTGTATCCTTGATGTTCTAATTCGTTACTATAACCTTATGGGTAGCGTTAACCAGCGTATCAATGCGACTGATAAACAAAATTCCACGTTTCGGCTTACCCGCTATGTACAGAAGTACTAGCACGGAAAGAATTAAATTGTNCTTCCATTGCCTGCTTATTGCACTGTGTACTGTGGTGGGGTGAGCGCGCGCAAGGTGGCGCGTATCAGTGGGCATCTTATTGTTCCTTGTTTCTATTTCGATATTCTTAGATTTTAATTTTGTTCAATAATAATGTTGTGTATTTGTTTCTTAATTTATTGCGATATTAAAGTATTTATACGCGTAGTGTTTTTTGTTTTCTTTAAGTTTTCCGTTTTTAATTCCATTCGCCTAGAGTTGCGGCTCGCGCTATTCGCGAGTGGAGCGCGAGACGTAACAGCATGGTTTTCAAGATCAAAATTTTTCTGTATTGCTACGTATTCTATGTATGGCAAAAAACAAAAGTCTTGGACGAATCATGGGTTACAAATGACCCCTTCGAAAAAGAATGTTGAAGTTTTAATAATTCTTTAACTGTCTTCATTCACAATATGTTTACATTTATATTTTCATTTAATGTGAGAATAGCGTGTCATTTACGAAGCAACAGGAAAATTACAGATTAGTTCTGAATATATCAGAATACAGGAATAATAGAACATCTCAACGTGCAGAAGACATTCCGTGACAACCCGATTTTTAGAGGCTATGTTAACAATTTGGTGGTCAAGAATTAATATTGCGACATTCAATTGCGATCAACAATTATCCTAAAGAAGAACAGATTAATTATCGTTTTTGCACATGCTTATCCACTACTATATTTACAAAAAATAGTTTGTCGAGTGAGAATCACTCACATGATAGTACGGCGAACAATTCAAGAAGAAGGTGTGTGACCTTACAAAGTTCGTTGCGTCCAAGCACTCCAAGTAAATGACTATGCTACTTAGAAGCGCTACAGAAGTTCACATGCTGTGGTTGAAAGATTTAACCAAGAGCGATTCACCATACACATATGGGCAGCAAATATTGAAAATTATATTACTGGTCCCATTTCTTTTGTGTATATCGATGACATATTTTATGTTTATCGATGACAACTTACGTGAAATTATACCACGGCAGAGTCGTCACTTCATCTATTTTGCATGATGATGATACTTCATCTCACCATAGCCGACCGGTGTGGCAATTTTTAAACGAAATGTTTGGAACAAGATGGGTAGAACGTCTTTCTCTGAGAGAAGAAATTGTTTCTAATTCAAGTGAACAGATAACATCGGTTAAACAGTTACAACACCTGATTGAATGATATGATATTTACCATACAAAATCAATATATAATCTTGGGGAGAAACTTGGTGAAAATTTTTACATAAAATTTGAGTTCACGATTGCTGAAATAAATAGAAAAAGAAAAAAGAAATGAAGGAAGGAAGAAAGGAAGATATGGGATATATAATGGTGGATCTCGAGCATCTACGTGGAACAATAGATGCTATTTTTCTTCCATCTGACTGCAGAATATAAACACATTGTGAATAAAGCCACTTTAAGAATTATTAACTGTTTAACATTCTTTGTTCGAAAGGGTCACTTGCGATCCATGGTTCCTTTGAGACTTATGTCTGTTGTGATGAGTAGGAGGTGTCACGTAAAAAATAACTCTCGTGATATATATATATATATATATATAAAAACTTTATTTCTCAAGAGTCGAAGGCCCTTGAGTACCAATAATACAATGTTCCGGTATCGGCTTATAGTTCAGACTGACTCGGCCGTCATTATTCGGGGTTTAAGTACTAACCGAGAACAAGGAAGATGATAGAGGGGATGTTGTTCCTGGAAATTCCCCATCAGGGTGGCGTGGTGCTAACTAACAGGAGGGCATCTGAAAGTGTCAACCGTCCGGAAGACACTTAGAGCAGAGGCATCAAATGTCCGGAGAATATCCAGAGGTGGTCGCCCAAGGCGACGTCAGGGTAAAAGAATTTGGGGTTACAGAGGCGTTGATATAAAAAAGATTTTGTCTTGAAAATCATACTCAAGATCAATTTTGCGTGGACTTTTTTTTACAAATTTCCACCGGTCCAGAAGTGCAGAATCACGTTATTATAGTGTTTGGCCTTACTTTTTATACATCCTGTATATTGTACATCATTTCTGCGATAAATATGCGTATCCGCATATGTGTATGTCTAAAGCTAGAGATCTTATAAATTTTATTTTAAATCTATCAGATAAATCGTTTATCCATATTACGGAAGATCATGCCCTTGTTGAAAAGCGATCTCCTGGTATTTTAATTATCCCTTAATTAGGATAATTTTGGAATAAATTTCCATACTTCGACAGCAAAAACGAAACGACAGAGGGTGGTAGTTAACGATATCTCATCACCAATGTCAATTATTTTTAAATATGTTGTCGGTGACATGATTTTGAATAACTTTCCTGTGTGCGTGTAATTGTTGCTCGGCCTTAATTTCCGAGATATTCGCCAAAAGTTATTGATACCCTTAAAGTGAATTCTGCCTATAATTGTGCGTCTGTGGTAGCGTACGCGCCGGCCGGATAAAATGACATCTAACACAAACCTATATAACCTATGAACAAATGGTAAGAATTAAGTTTAAATTTAAGGTCAATACTGACGCATTTCGAGTCCAAGTAAGTTCAAACATCATCATAATAGCGTGACTCTGTTACAGCCGCACAATTATAGTCAGAATTCACTTTATCGGTACGATAATTAATCGAAATATCGATAATTAACCGTACAGAAGTACATATGTGGACGATTCTAAATATCAGAACGATGAAAATAGTACTGGTATGTTAAATATTGGAAATTTTGGCCGATAGCGATCTCACAGTGATTCTGAAGCACTTCTCCATCCCGTGACCTTTAAACAATGTCTCTAGTTTCTATCCTTTGACAGTGCAACGCATTGGGTCGTTAGTCATTTGTAACTTCTAAACTATCTCAGGCATCTCTAAACATAAATTTTAAATAGTCATATCATCGATGCCTCTCATAGCTCAGTGACTTCGAGTCGTCGGCTATCAACTTTCTAGACATTCATTCGTAGCACTATGCTGAGATCCTTATTAAAACCTTGGCTCAGTCATAAATTATAGTATGGTAAGGTTAAATAGCAGCAGACTATCTACCATTATATCTTGCGCCTAATAGGTATGCGTCATTCCACGCTGAATCGATCACCTGATTGATGTTGAAGAATTTTGTTTAATGAAATACGTAGATAGTCCACATGAAATTAGAGGTAGCGAGATCAATCATCATTCTTTGAATTTAGTTGAAAAGTATGAACCTTCGAATTTTGGAATTTTTGCTCATTTTTATGAAATCGAGGTGCACTAGATAATTTTTGTTTCGGAAATTATTTGTCGGATTGAGTTGCATTCTTTTTAGTTTTACCTAGAAGGCTTAATATGTCCCAATAGAATTTTCTTACACCGGAACATTAATCTTTTAATATTGAAAATTATTATTTTGCAAATTTCTTCTTGAAAGTTGCGGATTTAAAAATTTAGAAAATATAAAACAATATTCCTTGAAATTTCAGTTATAAAGGACCGCTGTGTCCCGGTTTTGGTGTATGATCTGTGCGTTGCGCTATGTAGTCGAACACAATGGTATACCTATGATCTATAATCTATACATGTCGTAACCATGAAACACGATCATCATATAAACAGATCTCGACACTGGCTGAAAAAATTGAGTCGCGTCTAGTTGTGAAAAATTAACATGAAAGGTCAACAAAGTCCCTCAAATTCTTACAAAACAGAGACAGATGATTGGGAATCTCTGTCTCTGTTTTAGACATTTATAGTATGTCACGCATGCGCAGAATGAGAACTTTCTTGTCTTCCATGTTGATTTTTCACAACTAGTCACGATTTAATTTTCGGACGGTTTTCCTTAGGCTTTGGTATATGATTGTCGAGATCTGTTTGTATGATCGTACCCTATGAAACGCAGCGTATCGACCTTTTAATTTTAGAAGAAACTGGTGAAACTGTAGAAAAATAATTGCCTCTCCGATTTCGATGATTTTTGAGTCTGCTGTAAAGCTTCAAATTTTAAACAACTTTTTCCTGTATACGTAATTGTCGGTCGACTATAGTTTTTGATATATTCGTAAAAATTTATCGATACCACACAGTGAATTTTGCGCAACTGCATATGAAAAACTGTAAGAAATATCTGTTATAATTCAACTAAAAATGAATATCATCAATCGTTGGTTATCATTAAATATTAGTTGGTCTTTTCAATCTGACCGCCATTGCATGAATGTATATTAATATTAATTCTCCTATTTCGTAAAACAGGATCAATGACTCATTCACCTATTATTTTTATAAAATTCATTTGTTATTATTTCACGTAAGCCTTACCGGTCGTCTTGCAGCGCTTGAAAAAACTAAGCCAAACCCGATACATTGATGATATTCGTAATGATATTCATTTTTAATTGAATTATATCAACTTATAACAGACATTTTTTATGCCTCGCATATTTAGCTCGCCCAAACATCGCTTATAAACTATACTCGTTTATATACTATAAACAAAATACAGGCGACTGGCAATATTACGCGTACACCGTTACGAATGCACAATTATTGGTAGAATTCACTGTAGTGTATCTATAATTTTTTGCAGATATCTCGGAAACTATAGCCGCCCGATAGTTACGTATACAGGAAAAACTTGTTTAAAATGTTGATTTCTATAACATGTTAAAAAATCATGAAAATCGGAAAGAACGTAGCTTTCCTACAGTTTCGTCGATAATTTAATTGAGATATTATTTTCTATGACTACGTTTTATTAAGGAAATATTAATAACGCTCATATGTATAATATATCTAATCTGTTATTTTATGAACAGGACGGGTGCCAAATATCTCCCAATCATACTGGCGGGTGATTTCAACTTGCAGCCCCATTCTGGAGTATACAAATTTATTGTAGAGGGAGTATTTGAATATCAAGGGAGGGGGAAAAATCTTGAACGAACTGACTACCGGTCTCTATCGAATTTTCTTATCCCTCCCCGGCTTTGCATTACTGATAATTGTCAACATTTTAATGTCTTAAAACAGAGACTACGTGGAGAAGGAACAGACAAAGTAATGGTATGTTAATAATTAATAAACAGTGAATGGAGGTGAAACTGCATTTCATGAAAACTATCTTCTCTCCGATCTCGACCATTTTGAAATATATTATATTAATCAACATTTTGAACAACTTTTCCCTATACATATGGTGGGCGATCAGTCTTAGTTTCCGAGATACAGTACACTCCCGCTTAATCGGCCGCTGTAGACAGGAGGACCCCCTTGGTCGAATAAACGAATGGCCAGTTAATCCGATAACGTGTTTCAATTAACATTTCTAAGTATTTACTGAATTTGTTCAGTAACGTTTATACGTTATTGAACAAATATACTTATGTATATGAATAATGTTTATTGCATACACCTAATACATACATATATACATATAAACAATGTTTACTAAATATTATTTTTTACACAAAAGTCGGTAATTTCTTTCTGTTTCTTTGATTTAATTTTGTTTATTAATGTGATATCACGCTACTTATTTTAAAATAAGATATTAATTGCAAATGATTCTCTTGCTGCTCAACATATCTCATCGTAGTTTCAATTTCAGTCTTGCCTTCTGCATGACTCACTTCTTCATTCTTATCTGCATTCAAAACTGCTGAATTATTTAATTTTTCATCTCCCACCATCTAATTGCTTGGATAATTTCGTCATCCATTAATATTTCATTCTCTAAAATATTATCATTTATAAGCTATTTAGCGACATCGTCTATTTCTGAATTTTCGCATCCGGCCAAAAGATTGAAATCACTGAGCAAAGCAATATTATTATCGTGATCTGTTCGATCATTGGCACATAGCTCCTTTCGCAACTAGTTTCCTTCGATGAATTTTTTCGCATCAGGTCACAATTTTTTCCATGACGTTAAAAATGTCGATGCTGGGGTTTCTTCAGAAGCAGATGCCAATATATAATAACTTCTGTAATATTAATTTTCTTAAGGGCGGCAAGTAAATGGTTTTTCTTGGTTAGTCATTATTTTGAGTAATTGTGATAGAAGTTTTCTTCTATAACATATTTTTCAAGCTAATTATCACACCATGATGCATGGGTTGGATCAAAGTTGTAACAGCAGCTTAATTACCTAAAATCATCATTTTAATGTCAACAAAAAAAAATATTTCTCGGATACATGGGAGCATTATCGAGGAAAAGAATAGCCTTGATTGACAGTTTCAATCGCATTAATATCTTTAAATGTCTTTGGCTTAACTGTCTTGCCTGTAAAAAAATGCAGTAGTAATTTTAAACCTGTTTCATCGGAACTGTACACTTGTCCAGGACTAGCGTTTACAACGTTTTGGTCTGCTAATTTTTCCGTCACAAACACTTAAATAATGCACATCGTGTTGCTTTATCCATCGTTAAAGACAACCTTCGCTCGTTAAGAATTCTTCGTCGCTAAATTTCTTGCGCAATTGGATTGTTTTTTCTTCTAAAATTGGCCCACTAATAACTTTTTGTCATTCCTGCACGAACCATATCCATAACGCATCATCAACTATTTCATTTTTACTTTTTTTCATTGAGCGCATGTTCGACAGCATTCTTTCTGATTGTATTTTTACACTAAAGGATGCACCCAAGCGGTAGTTTGGTAGTTCCGCCTACAACACGTTCTGCAGGCTCGGACTATGATGAACTCGGGTGGTTTTGCTTTTACTTTCGTCCGTGGTGACGACTGTACAATGAATGACGAGTATCCTCCGCGTCGCAGCCATGCAGAAGGTCAGAGGTTTTTCTCACGTGTTTTCACTATCTCTTTCTAGAATCTAGGCAATCGCAATTGCAAGACGACGGGACCGCTGGCCCGCACGTCACGCGGATGAGGGCTTAATTTATAGCGCCCTTTTAAGTGTTGACACCTGCGTTTTCGTAGCCGAAGGTGACAAAGAACAGGCGGCCGTCCCGGGCGTTCGAACTTCGCGATTATCTTACAAGTCTTGGAACGATTTCTGGTTTCTCCCCCAGTTCTTCAATGTACCAATGTACTCTTCAAATCGTTATATGTCAGACTTGCATGTCCATCATTATCCAAACGTTTCAATACTTTTAATTTTATTGCAATAGTCAATATATTTCGTTTACGTTTACAACACGATATTTAGTGTACTTCACGTTAAAGCAGTAAATATAAGAAAACAGAAATGTGGAAGTAACATTTAAAATGCTTTTGAGATCACTCGAAAGACGCTGCCCAAATGTTCGATAGGACTGACTGACTGAGAAACAACGAATTTGTTGTCCAACGATTGCCGATTATCTTTTGGTGAAATCCGTAATAAGGAAAGAAACACAATATCCTCCTTGTACGCATTGCTTCCAATGGACCATACCATGGATGAAAATATGATACATATGTAATAAATACATTGTATGTATAAGTTTTTTATAACGCAGATGTACGGAATCCAGTACTCAAAAATTTAAAATGAATAGAAAATAAAATTAGTAAAAGTACGACTACTTAAACAGTGCAAAAAGTGACAAAAAGTAAATTTAGTCGGAAGAAAGTGAATAATGACGGAATATGTATCTCAATAATTTTTCTTCTGATCGATGTTTTTTATATTACTAAAAATGTGACCAATTAAAGCGGAGGCCTAAAGCGGAGTCTACTGTATTAGCAAAAGACTGTACCATTACGGTGAATTCTCTCTGTAATTATGCGTTCATAGCAGCGTATGCGTTGGTTTTGGTTGGCAGCCGCCTTATGGTGGTCGGATAAAATAACGCTTAACTCAAACCTAATTGTTATCGTTTATTTATAGGTAGTTTATATAGGTTGGGCTTATGTGTACTTCATCCGGTTACCACATTGTGCCGCGAGGCAACCAATACTAACGCATACGCTGTCACGAATATAATTATAGGCAGATAAAACTGTAGTGAAACCCACAGTTTTTTTTGTGAATATCTTGGAAATTAACACGTTGGGTGCGGGATCAATGTAAATCGGTATGCTTTCCATTTGGTCGGCGCAAAGAGCTGAGCGCGAGCTGGTCAATATGATACATAAACAGAAGATAACACGTTCAACGCGACTGTTTTGTTTTTCGAGCATTAAAAAATCGATGCCTAAGAGATTAACAGATGTAGGCAAGCCTCGTAACAGTAAAGACATAATTTGAAAGTAAGAAGTTTCATTCTGCTTTTTACTAAGTTTTATCAAGTTCTATCCAAGGTGGTGTTTTACAAAGTTCTTTAGTTGATTTATTATTTAAAAAAATACTTGTTGTCCATGATACTACCATGTCGAGAGGTGATGATAGAGATACGTCAAGAGACTTGTTAGATACGCAATGGTCCGATGGCCAAAATGTGGAATAGTTTGATCTAATTGGCAACCAACCGAATATCATTCCTTTCATAAATGCACATGGTGACAAAAAAAAAAAAAAAAAAAGAAAAGGAAAATACTGCTAAAGTACAGGATTGCACTAAAATCGAGGATATTTATGAATTTTTTGCTGCAGAAGAAATTTTAGAAAATATAAACACACAAACAAATATCTGTGCTGCACAATCGATGAAGACTTCTAAGTGTTTGGATAAATGGATACCAGCGAATAAAAACTAAATAAACCGTGTTATGGTGTTGATTTTACAGTTAGGGCTGTTCAAATCTCCATATATGAAATTATATTGATCTAAAGACCTTTATTTGCCTAAATATTCTCATGAAAAATAATGAGTATTTCGATCGGTTCGAAATTTTCCTGAGAATGCTGTATTTTGAAAATAATGAAGCGGTTGATACATCCAATCTTTTATCAAAGATTCAATATCTCGTTGAGGCTGACAACAAGAAATGTTGTGCACTGACGAATCATTGACTCATCATCAACCCATTTCGTGAACGAATCGTATTTAGGCAATATCTAAAACAGAAAAGCTGTATATATGGCATAAAAGCATTCAAACTGTGCTACAAATATCGATACACATATAGCTTCCTTATTTACACTATATTACAAAATCTACTGGCAAGGAAAATACTTCACCGGACATTGCACTGATTGATATAGGAGCACGGAATTGGCGAGTAAGCTCGTTAAAAAAAGTATGCAAAATTGAAACGCGGAGAATATATTACTAAGGAAAGTAGTGATGGAATTACAATATGGAAGTAGGAAAATGAACGTGACGTTTTAGTCCTTTCTACAACAGTACAATGTCAGTCTCTAGGATCTGACGCCGCACCCAACGTGTTAAGGCTGACCACCCGTTATATGTATAAGAAAAAATTGTTCAAAGGACAAATCATTTTACCCCAAATAGTTTTACAAAAAAGTTTTATTTAAAAATCAGCAGGATTAGTGTTGAAGATAAACTTCTGAATAATTACCTACAATATGTAAAATGTACAGGATGTTCAAAAACAGTTTGTCATGACTTTAGCAGATACTCCTATACCTTCGGATCGGTAGAGGTCTGTCAAAAAATTGACCTTGACCTCGAATTTTAAAGTCAAATTTTTTTATTGCATCATATAATACTCATTGCAAGGATTGAAAGTCTCAAAGGAACCATGATCATAAACTTACCGTTCTCTTGGAAAAAATATTAAAGTTTTATTAATTTTAATATCTATATGTATATATAACTGATTTTATTCGTATGTAATATATTTACGTCTCACAGTAGATAAAACTTACATAGTCTACTATTGGTGAAGCCGCTAAGAATTATTCTTTAGCACATAAAATATATCGACAATCGATAAGGTATGTATAATGGAAAACCGTCTACGGTCTACAAGTCCTAGATTGGTTGTAGTTAGGTTGATCCATCCAGGTTGGTATGAAATTGGGATGGTGATGTTTAAATAGACGCTAGTTCTTTAATTAGCATCTTTATTTTTTATATGTACGTAAGTACTATAGGTATTGAGCACTATATTTGCATTTGAGTTATTAAATCTTACAGGTGTTTTCTTATCAATTTTCTAGTATTCTTGTTTTTATACAGAATGCTGGTCAGAAGGTTTAGGTAGTTTGTTGTCTTTATTTTGCAATTTATTTATTTTTTTATTTTCTAAAAAAGATATTAAAAAGAATTTGACCTTGAAATTTAAGATCAAGGTCGACATTGCGGTCACTTCTCTTAACAGATCTACACCAATCAAAGCTGTGACAAATAATTTTTTTACACCCTGTATATATATCGTATTAAGAGTTTTGAAATATGACCATGTATTGTTTCTATTCGAGTTATATGCGTAACTTACAAAGTAAGAAGGTAAATTGAATATTTAATCTGTTGCAGTTGGAAAATAGCGAACACCACAATGTAGATACATCAGAAAATAATTCATCAAACCTTTGCGAAGTGAAAGCAGATACAACTGATTTTCAAACAATAGAAATTGCACATGATTATCGTGTTAATTTCTGTTCTGGCACTTTAACTCATCCTTTCCATTTTAATAGTGTATACAAACATCAAAATTGTCACGGAGAACAAGAAGCTACAACAAATCAGGGCAAATGGATCACTGTTGATTATATTTTTTATAGCGATCTGGAACTTCTTGAGATATATGATTTACCCACAGCCACGAGATGCAACACTTTACCTACAATACCTAATTTTGCAGTTGGAAGTGATCATTTGTGTTTAGCAGCTACTTTTAAACTACGTAAAAGCAAGCTTTAGAACTGTTAATATCATGATTTATAATATAGTGAAAAGTTATTATGTTATAACCTTGACACAGAACACCTTTTTTACACTATGTATGAAAAGATAATGTAAGTAAGAGATACTGTACAGAATAGCCATGTTATTTTGTATAAAAAATTAAAAATGTTACTATTTTCCTTTATTGTTATTGATAAATATGGAAAACATTGTAGTTTGTAATGATTTATTATATTAAATATGACATATATTATACTATGTAGATTAAAATATTTATCTCGGGGTACAGAAACCAAATTTAATACAAAATTAGTGTTCTTTAAGCGTATTACTGTTTCTATTATTATATTCGTACAATGGCTACAAAAAGTATTTGTACGATTACATTTATTCTTGCATTTATATACGAATTAATTAGATCCGACTACTATCAACTTTTTATCATTTAGTAGTATTCTCATATGTATAAATTATAAATATGTAAAAATTTGATACAATTTTTTTTTTATTATTTAATTTGTATTTTACAATTTGTCCAGCTGGACATTTGGTAAATTTTTCTAACTTGATTGCTAAATAACGTGTGGATGGCTACCCCCAGCTCTTGGTATCTTGGTATCTTTACCATCTTCGAGTAATTTGATAATATGGCAATGAAATGTATGTAGAATTTAAGAAAAAAATGCTTCATTGGAGAATAAGGGTATGTACCTTTTGTAGCTACTGTATTCCCTAATATCATAGATATTTACATTTACCTTAATATTTGGAACAATATATTTAAAAACGTCACAATGTTTTTATAATAAATTCCTTAATTTATACCTTTGTAATTATTGAAATATTAATTTATTTGCTTTCTATTCTGTTAGACACTTGTCAAAGAGCGAAACACAATTATGTTCGAAACTGACGTGAAGTCAAAAATTTTAAAACTTTAACTCAAATGGCCACGGGTTCCCGTTATCCAGTCACTCTGAAATTTTTGTACGTATTATTTTCTCACTAGGTATCACAATCTATGAGAGCAAGACTAACAAAAATTCTAAAAAAATTTTTGACCATACAGTTTTTGATCCAGTGCACAAAATAGAGAAGCTTTATCATAAGAAATTATTTATATTGTGGAGTTTAATTGTGATGTTTCACAATCTTAATCAAACTTAGATGCTATAACATACTTCCATTGTCAAAATTCTGACAATCTGTAAAACTTGTATACGATATGAAAACGAAATATTGTCTGATATTATTAGTGAACATTTTTTATTTAATGCAGAATTTGGGTTAAACTTTGAGAATTTTCGTATAGTGTTTGTTAAGTATTCCAGCAAAGATTTTGTCTGATTACTTTCTTGTTAATTATAATCTAACAAATTATAATATACAATTTAACGACTATTGTGTGCACACTACACACGCATATTATTTGCGAAGCGGAGAGGACCGATAGAGGTCTGTGCTACACACTGGTCATTATTTTATTTATCAAAAGTGTTTTATAATTCCAACGAATAATTTTCGTTATGAAAAATTCAGCGCTATAACGAAATAACTACGAGAATTTGTCTAAATTTCGTAGTAGTATTAAAAATTGTGTGCTTTACAACTTTTGGCAACCTTGTCTTTACTTTAAACTCGTCATTATGTACATACGAAAAAATAAAATGTAGCAGTTTGTTAAAAAGAAATGAAATTATTACCAATGAAATAAAACGAATGTTTACTATGCATCAGATCGTAATAATTTACGATCTTGCATAAGTTGAACATAATCCTTTGCAATTGTAACACAGCTATGGAGCGTATATCAGTATTGTCAGTGTCACATCGAAGACACGGGGAGTGGTGAAATAAAGAAATCACTAGTCGTTTCGTCGCGTCGTTCGAAGAACTTCGAATTTCGCGTAGGTTTAAACGTTTCACGAGCAAAGGAAGAAAAATTCAGGCTTTAGATATGCTAGCAGAGTTTATTATGTGAATTTAACAGAGTGACGGTTAAGAATGTTAGAACAGAGTGTCCAGAGTTGATTTTGGGAAGGTTTATGTACTATGGGTTTGGCTCTTATGGAGGGGGTGTCGTCGGGGGTGTCGCCGTGGCCCACTTATTCTCTATCTTTGGAATATCTCTTTACCGAGTTTTTACCTCTTATATCAGTCGCGTACTTATACATACGCACCAGTGTAACTAGCTTCTATATAAAGTTATTGGAGTAAACTGTGATTTATACGTGTCAATTCAGTGTACATTCAATTGTGATTATTAAATTCATAATAAAGTTTGATAAAAAGAAAGTTAATAGTTGTATTACGGCTCAACTTTCTTGTTTTTATAACCTAAGTCTCAAGTTTACGTGACACTGTTATTGTTTTCTGATCCTGGGATACTGTCCACGTTGTTGTTTTCGATGGCCTGCAGCATGTTCGTTAGGTCCCCTGATTTTTCTATTGCTAATTTATGACTATGTCATATCAGCATACATCAAAATGAATGTTGATGAAGGAAAAAAATGTGAAGATTAAAGAAGAAAGGTCTTTATCCTTACCGAATGTGTCAATCAGATGAGAAAAAATGAATGGAATTTCGTTAGCGTTACAGATTTGCAGAATCTTCCTAATCTAGATAGTACTCTGATTTAAATCAAGTCCTTCATAAATTCATGTAAGACAGAATGCAGCTAGAAAGATTTTAAAACTGACAACCTCTTAGAATATATTTTTTTTAAACATTAAAATTCTAATTCTAATCCTTTTCCCTCAGATGCTTTCGATTTACTTTTACGCTTTCCTTATTATACTATAATTAACTGTACCATACTGATGCATAGGTAATGACATTAGAATCTTGGCTGCACGATTCATGGCATAGTTGATAAAAACTGATACATCACCATAAAAATAAGAATTTTAGATCATTCTATCGCAAATAAATTCTATCACTCATCACAAGATCATTCTATCACTGCATATCATCTGAAATTTAATTTTCATAACTCTCGAGGTTGTAGTTATATTCATTCACATGGACGATTGATATCGGCTAGACAAATTACTACCTAACCTGCTCCAAGCGAATAACTGCCACTCGATATCAATTAGGATGGCCCCAAAGTTTCTTTCGTTTTATAAGGAAATAATAGGTGCACAACATTTTTTATTTTATATTATTTTATTGAATTATGTTACGACCGTTCGTGGAGAGACGATCGCGAAGAAAGCGCGTCAGTGAGAGGCGTAAATTCTCGCTACGATTCGGATAATCGACGCCGCGAGATAGTCGTTCCCTTGTTTCATTTAAGATAACAGAGGTGGTTAAATGATTGTAACACTGAATAAACAGGGTTAATATAATAAAAATTATAATAAAAATTATAAAGAACACGTCACAAATGATTTTACAATGATATAGTTAGTTTATTACAGTAATCTGACCCGACTTTATGATATGTATCTATATATTCGTGAGACTAAGCGACCGGGGATTTTATTCCTTTAAATCTCTCTATGCATTCCGATTGAATCCTCAAATGATACTGCCCTTGGATTCTTTGTTTTGTCTTCTCTTGGAGACGACCTCCACTACGCTAGGATCACGCCACCGATCGCGCCTGTGATCACATATGCTATCTTCTATGTATGGGTGAATAACGGCCGAATCGAAGTTTCTAGAGCTGATTGTTTGGCTGATTAAGCGTTTGTCGCGACGTTGTATATATTTTGTCGCTCATGTCAGGCGATCTGTCGGCGATACTATAGTGCCCAGAGAGACGATTAGAAACACGGCCTATAGTAAGCCTCAGGGCGTAACAAATTATGTATGATTCATTTTGTTCCATTAAGATAAAGACCACAACATTTGACAGATTAGGTTTCATGTTTGTATAAAAATGCATTGTTGTAAATGACATGTTTGTAAGAAAAAGATACTCTTGGCACAACTTAATATCATATATGTATTTTCGTAGTAAGTATTCAAGCACTAGGGTTCGAATAATATAGCAAAAATTTTCTTAAAAAAGATGTTTATTTAAGCGAATTATATCTATGTATTATGTGACGGGTAGACGTGTTGACTGTTTGAATATAATTTGTGTTATGCTGTGTCTCATCAGATTTTTAACAGCTGTCACTTCTAACGAGATGTGATGACGTGATGGGACACGCGGATCGAGTAAAGCCATTTTTCTTGGAATTGGCTTCCTAGCGGTCGATGTAGATACTCTATTGGATAAACAAATCGAGGAAGAGTGACGAAAAGTGATCTCTCCACGCGATAGCCACTCTTAGTCTTAGTCTCAGTTCTGGTATCGATAGATCCTTGCGTGACGCGCACGTGACTTCCGTGTGTCCTTAACATTAACCGTAGCAAAAGTAGGCAATAAACTAAAGAAGTCCTTTAACTCTAAGAAAGCATGCTGGAAACAATGACTCGGAAACGAAAAGCTCGGATATTCTGATAAACGGATGTGTACTTACTACAAAAAATATTACGTCGGAAGCACTGTGTTCGATGGCTTAATGAGGCTGTTACTACTAAAGAACGGTCAAAGTTTCTTGAAAATAATGTTGTAAGAAATATGCAGATTTCAAAATTCTGACTAGGTTTATGTTATAACGCGTACGATGTACGGCGGAACAGTAAACTTGAGCTGTTCTATCTGGTTACTGCCGATTAGAATTACTCTTCCTTCGTAACCGTATTACAGTTAGGGGTGGGTACGGTAAACACATTGAGCACGGAAAACGCTAATTCACGTCTTACCTATAAAAAATTTTAACTACTATTAAATAAAACAATAAAAAATAGCAATGGATGCTATAAACAAAATGTTATGAATTTATTTTTACATTACTTGTTTGAATAATACGAAACAGTTATCAATATGTTAGATATCATATTGGTCGCTCGGAAAGTTCGTTCCGATTTTTAAGGAATTTGGTTGTCATAAAAGATCATATTGAAAAGTTTGCTAGATGCGTGTTCATTCAAGGTTCTGGGATTGTCTGAAAATTGCCTGGAAATATGCGGCAGCATATTTTGGAACAAACTGTTGGCATTGAACAACAAAAGTATTCAAGGAGAAAATGCCGCGTATATACTGCAAACAAAAGAAGGGACGATACACGATATATTTGTAAATTTTGCTCAGTACCTCTCCATCAGGGAAATTGTTTTCAAGTATATCACACTAAACAACGTTACTAAAAGTATCTTTAAATATGCTCATTGATTTTTAATAAAATATTACATTTGTTAAATGCTATACATAGCATTATATACTCTTTTGAATCTTTTCAATCACTGCAAAAATACGTGGGAATTCAGGTTATACGCTTATCAGAGCATACCATCCTCAATGTGTTAATATTCCTAGCTGAAACGTGTTACTTTTTATAGGTTTTTTATAGTCATTGAGGAACAAGGATTAATTGTAAAAAATGTATTGACGATAAAACTCATTTATGTAAAATACCATGACTGACTTTTATTTATGTTTTACATTCATAATTTAATAGCTGACGAATACACAGTATTTTATTGTACAAGATTCACCATATTGAAAAGTGCAGAGCATCGTTATATTAAATTATGTATGCATAATATAACAGAATTTTTATGAACCAACCTATTGTATAATTTAACGAAGAATTATACGACAAAGTGATGTTGAGATATTACATACATAATATTATGTTCTATTTAAGTATTTCTGCATCAAAATACTTTTAAAAATCAATATTCAGCAAAGTAATATATTTCGTTGCAAATATTTCCAATTAGAATCGAGTAATACATCTTGAAATTTAATTACAACAGAAAATATTCAATGACATTCCATTTAATGTCCTTCGATCAAACATTCCTTCTTATATTAAAATACTTGACGATTGTCCATAATAACTAACAAATTGCAAATACGTATGTATGAAAGTATAGTAGATGAAAATTTTCAAGTATTGCTGCACATTAAATCTTTCGTAAAAATAAAATGATATGCAGCAAACATAAAATTGTACAGGAAAGATCTAGTTTAAAATATTAATTTTCGTAAATAATCGTAAATAATTATCATAATATCGTATTTTAAGACCTTTTCCATTTGAATACGTTTTGTAAACTATTTTGCAAATATTATAGCATAACTCGCAAATATAAGTGCTAGAAATATAAGCAGCATTTCTCATTTCATCTCAAAAGTATAAAAACATGAATATTGTCCTTCCAACTAGACCAAATTAAATGGACTTTGGCAAAAGAGTTTTGCTGCAGCGTACTTAAGTTAAAATTAAGATTGAAATTGGCGTTCGTACGTGAGAGCGCGTATGTGTGATTCATATTTTTATATCGCAAACGATGTTTTAAATGTAATAAAATAATTTGAATATCGAGGATTATATGCATTCTTCGTCACTGTGAAAGTACCAACTAAAATAAATGAATTCATAGTTTTTAAACCAAGTCAGATTCTTTGGTACTGAATGATTTTCCTTAGCGCGTTGATACATATAACTATGAATATTCACAGTTTGATAACAAAGTATATATGCAACTATTTTCTAAATAGAAAATTATTGATAGTAATCGCATATTTTAAATATGAAAAGAAGTATACGTCATTCTATAATCAAATATTTAATATTTACGGCTTCAGCTAAATTTTATTCTTTTATCTTTTTATCGTGAAAAAAAGTGCAAAATTTTTAAAACAATGCTAATCACCAATTTTTATTCGAAATTAATAATCATAAATACTTATCTAAAATGTATAATTTACTATCAATTTTGACATCTTACGTGTTTTGTTCTACACCAAAAATCAGGCATCACAGATAAATCTGTAACACCTCTCATGAATGTACTATTCATTCTTACAATATGTTACACCATTCTTCTCAATACCGATAATTTAATTTTACACGCTTAGTTGCTTAAAGTAATGTCTGCAAAATACTGACATCATCGAGGGCGGAGCATCAATTTTACACAACAGCTTCTCTTCTTTTTCTGTTAATCTTTCCAAAGATAGTGTGTATTCTCTATCGAAAACACCTAAAACAAATAAATCATTCATATAAATATGACAATGGTTAATACTTATTCATTAGATATTCTACAGGATGTTCGATTCAATTATTTGTTATGCCAGGTATTTCTACTCTTCCATATCATTGGAGATGCGCAGAAGAATGTAGACATAAAATTCATCTTGACCTTGATTTTTAAGGTTAAGGTACTTCTGTTGTATCGTATAGTATTCGTTACGAAGATAAAAAGTCTCAAAGGGACAATGGATCGAAACTCAACCATGGGCAAAAACATTAAAATTTCACTGATTCTATATGTATACGTATTTACATATATGTATATGTATGCATACATATTGCGTAAAACTATATAAGGATTGCATGGATTTCATTGTTTCCAGATTCTTCGTGTATTTTATTTCACTATTTAATAATATTTGATTCAATGCTTTTTCGAACATGATGTTTCTAAATTTATGTCATTAAATAACGACAATCTTTTAAATTAAAACCTTTATATACGTTTAATAAGTTTATTCTACTATTAATAAATTTTTGTAGTAAATCTTTTTTAGAATTTAAAAAAAAGTTTGATTAGACCCTGATCTATTGATTGTATCAATGGAATACTATTGAGGGGTAGAAGTATTGCTTATTGCTTTAGTAAATTCGTCTACTTCATCCAATAGTACAATAGGTATAGAAAGTATTAGTATACTCTTTAGAATACTTTGATATACAACTTTCTTAAAACTGGTCTAATCGATCTGATTTTTTCCCTTTTCTGAGAAATTAGAAGTATTAGTTTAGTAGGTGGTGACCCATAAACAAAATTTTGAACAAGTTGCAATTGATCAGAATCGTTAAGGAAAAGGCAAAGGTCGCTTTTTATAACTTTTTATCTATAATGAGAATTTAAACGACACAGTAGAAAATGTCGCAATTTTTCACGAGTTTCGGCCCAAAATATACAGATTCTTACATTTCTCGATCACTATCACCTATTTCCGCATTAACCGCAGATTTCGATAAAATTTTCAGCATATACCAATACATCTTCAAAACGTATTGCTTAAATTCTAATTACAGGCCCATATAAAAAAGTTGTTAAAAGCGAGCTTTATTTTTTTTTCGCGATTTCAACAAATTGCAACCTTCTGAAAAATTTGATTACATTTCATCTAGTAAACTATTCCTTCTAACTGCTTAAAAAAAAAAAGAGAAATTCATGCCATTTGGCCCAATTTCAAAAAAGTTATTCTATTGTAAAGAAGAAAGAAAGAGAAGAACGAGAGAGAGAGAGAGAGAGAGAGAGAGAGAGAGAAAGAGCTATGGGCTCCTGGGTTCTCGGCACTTCACTCAAATCATGGTTCCGACAATATAATCAATGTTCTGTTATATTTTTATATCCTGGTTCTTAGTTATAGAAAGCTTAAACGCTTTGAAGCTTGATAGCTTGAAGAAGCTTGAAATAGGTATGCATATGTATACACGTGTGTATACTTTCTGCATCTTGCGTCCTCAGTAAACTATCATTTGTCTTTGTCAAAGTAATATCATATAATTCAAAAACATTCGAAAATAAAAAGTAAATAAAAGCACAAAACTTAATCACCTTTTTAAAACAAAAACGCAAGTATTTTTAGAAATGAAATATATGTTTACACTTGTGCAGAAACTTGAGACATGCAATAAAGTAATGAAAATTTATCAATCAAGATTGTACATTTTTTCGTAATTTTTCGTAAACTCGTTACATCACTTATTCTTTATTTATAGTTATGTAATTTCACAATAAAAAGTAAATAAAGGGAAAGAAATATGTACGATGTTAAACGTGTAGGTATGTATATAAAGTCGGGTCAACTACAGAAGTATTCCAATGATTATGAATAATAAGACATATTCTATGTTAATTTAATGAAAACCAATATACCTTGGTCAATATTCCCTCTCCCCAAAACTGTAAATGCCAGAAACAAAATATCTCGATATATAGAAAATAGCGGTTGATTAGTTGATTGATTTTTATTTCTTTCTAAGGCCACTCTTTTTATAGGTTCCGCTAGATCATTCCGACGAACATTCGTGATCACTGACTGCATTAATCTGGAACAAACAAGGATAATATTTATATAATTATAAACGTATTTTATATCTTGTAATCAAGTAAATAAAAAGGAGAAGTAAAGGAAATTCTAAACGAAACGTCACTGAAAATGTGTAAGCGTTGACAAGAATTATAAATTCGTTTTGTCAACTATACAGTAATCTCTGTTTGACATCGGATTGTTTGATTTTACAAAAAGACAATGTGATTCTTACAAAGAGATATGATCACACATATAGCGACGGGAAGCAACAGAACGGAAAGAAACACAAGACCTATAGATGATATTACAATTATCGAAAAAAAGAGAACAGTATCGATAGAAAATATATAGAAATCCTTGTGAGTTGAACAAAAAACGAAAGAAATGAAGAAATATGTACAATGTACATATATAGTAAAAAATATGTAGTATATTAAAACAGAGTAATATATTCTACGGCACGTAATATGGTCTTTACGAATATAAAAAGAGTGAGAACGATCTATATAATACAACTTACAGTTCAATGATCTATGATGAGCTAACTTTCAGTTGATCTTGAACCCCAATATGAAAGAAAAATTGGCGAATTTCAGCCGATTTTAGGCGCAATAGAAAGTTTGTCGGGCGCGGGGTGCAATTATGTATCCTTCAATTTTCGTTGTGAAATTCAAAGCTAATTGAAGCTTATTCTATTATAGCTCGCTGAATTCGTCTTGGTAATAACGCACAAAAGGAGACTTCAACCACAATTACTTTGACCTTGAGATATGTTGTAGAGGGGAAGGAATCGTGGTTTAAAAGTTAGTATAAGTTAGATGTTTTGAGGGGACCGTCTCCATTTGTGCATAATTACCTTCGTCTTTTTTAGTGGCTACAACAGAGTATACGAGAAATACACGCTGTCGTTAAAAGGAAACTAAGTCGCCTTGATATCTTAGAAAATATTTGGCACCAGAAAAATCAAGATATATGTATTCATTTGATCAGCATCCCCCCCTGCTTCGAATATAATAAATTTTATTTCAAACAGCTGTTGATAAAGTTAATAGATAACGAGTTATTTCAAATGATAATTTTTATTCACTCGCCCTGGTATAGTTGTCTAATCAGTTAACAGAAAAATTCTATTCTTTTACCGACCGACGTGACAGTGTGAAAGTCGGCTGCTCACAGTAATCGCATCATGCTAACGTCCATAATACATAATAAATTTCCAATCACATTAAAAATGGCTACGAGAGGTTTACTTTCTCAATACCGAATCTGCTATAGTTATGCTTTTGTATTCGTGGAGTGGTCATTGCACGAAAATAATAAATAAAAAGTAAAGGCATAAAATTCTTCAGTATTCCGAACGGTGGAGCAAAATATGGAACAAAGTGATTGCGAATTTTATCATTAGGTGGTATTAACAAAATCCGCAGAGGTATTTATAATTACTGCGCGAAATAAATAAATTCACTAGCTTCGACTTCTACATTTAATTCAAAAATATATATCAATAGTAATACTTACTGCAAAAGCTTTGTCAAATATAAGATGATTTTGTGCAGTAAGTGCTTGTAAGAGAATTACGTTAACATTAAAACGGCATTAAACAAACTATCCAAAAATTAAAGTAAAAAGCCAGTTTAGGCTTAAGTAGAAGCAACTACGTTATTTAATGAACTGGATGAATTCGAATTTGTTTCATTAACATATATTTGGGAGGGAATTTCAAATAGAATAAGTGTTGTTGGCATATCGTTGCAATCTACAAGTTCAAGATGTACAGTGGATAATTATATGATATCATAATCAACATAATTCAATATGTACATAACAATTTTATTTGAAAATGTGAAGTTGAAAATATTATTCCAATTGTGGCGGCACTCGACACCAACTAGTGATAAAGATAGCGCAGTGCTTAGCGCCTTAAGTTATGAACGTTCGGTACCCGGGTTCGAATACCGGCGCCCGTAGTCCGATTTTTCTTCCACGCATCTAAATAAGAAAAAAGGCCGCAGTACTTCCACAGCGCCATCTACACTACCAGCAGCATTACCTAGCACGGAACTATCTACACCTCAAATTGGGTGACTCAACGTGATCTACAGCAAAGGAGGTGTGACCACCGTGATAGCGCTACCGAGACTTCCATCATCGCGAATCTAAAACTGTGGCAATCTGGACCTACCGCTACGACGAACACGGAACGGCCCTTCCACCTTCACCAAAACTTCGACGCCTCACCACCGACCCACGCAAGCAGGTGACAGGATACGAGACGATGACCAAGCCAGGAATGATGTGGCCAGTGTAAAGTCCATGGGCATCACCACCAGCACGTCATACTAAATAGAGGAATGGAAGCCTATGACCGTACACGAAAATGATCCTCACCATACCGACAGGTATCCATCGCCACATCGAAGACGTCGCGCAACATCTGCATGGTTTCGACAACAAGAGACTGACGCCTTGCCCCGCATCGAAACGACAGATCCGCAGATGCCAAACTCTCTCGCAACCGCACACGGAAACAACGAGCGAAGTCGTACGACCACACGCACAACTACACACTACAGCACACCTCACAATTAAACGTAAATAAAATGTGGATTTACAAAAAAGATATTCTTCGATGAGAACAACATATAATTAGAAAGGAGCGAAGCTTTTATTAGATTTATGTAAAAGGGGTAATAAAGATATAAACAGTAAATTTAAATTTATCTACCTATATATGATTATAGTAAGGTGTAGCATTCATGCATTGTAAAACTTATATTGAGGGAACTTATAGTAAAGATGTAAATGTTGATTGAATTGAAAGTGGAAAGTTTGATACATGTATAGATTTTGTACTCGAATGAATTTTATCCGTCGATTTTCAGATACAGCGCTATCATCGTTTGTTATTTAATTGAAAAATGAGGAAGAAAAGTCAATTGCTTAGCAATGAAAAAAATCTCATTTTTCTGTTTAGTATATTCATGAAAAGTATACCCTGTTACGACATCACGCCTGTACGCCCAGAATATAATGTTTATGTCGTTAGTATTATTTAAAGTCGTATGAACTATTAAAGTTATTTTGTGATTACTTATCTTAGATATAGATAAACTTGAAAGATTTTATCCTTGCGGTGTGAATTTTGCCATATAAAATTAAATGTACTTTAAACGGTTGTTCG
This sequence comes from Bombus soroeensis, assembly GCA_014737365.1. Taxonomy (NCBI): domain Eukaryota; kingdom Metazoa; phylum Arthropoda; class Insecta; order Hymenoptera; family Apidae; genus Bombus; species Bombus soroeensis. The sequence continues at coordinate 121,005 of JACXIL010000241.1, forward strand.
AAGATTATAGGTAATATTAGATATATCATATGTTTGCCCCAATAAAATAGGAAATTTAAGGATAACACATGTTGCTGTATATTATATTAATATGTATTAAAGAAATTTTAACTTACGTTTTGTCATCTGCGATGTTCAGTTTCCATTGAAGATACATAGGCAAGCGATCCATGTGAAGCCTTTCATTATCCCACATAGTTTTGACACCTACAGCACTGTAATTTATCTGTTCCTTCTTCTTATCGTTGCCTAGCCACAGATCAGGAAGGTGACTCATTAAATTAATTCTTTCGAAATACCATATAAGATTCCAGTATACGATTGGATGTTCCTCGATAAATTTGTGTTTAGTAAGACACGCGTCACCTTCTTGACTTAAAACACTTTCTAGTTCTTTCCTTAAAACTAGAGGATTCAAGTATGGCACCGTAATAGGTTCTAATAATTCTTTCGGTTTATCTAATAATTCAACCAAAGCTCCCATTAGAGGGTCACTCTTCTTTTCATTTTCCTCGCATCTGTGTAAATATGAAAATGCACAAATAATATACGTACGCAATTTATAGAAAGATTATACTTTACCAAATAATAACTTAATAAATTTTACTTACCTGTAATCTAATATTGTGATAGTAAGTAGAGGTACTGTTGCTTTATCACAGTACTGACAAACTGTATTTAAATTTGAATCTTCTGGTTGCCAACCGGCCATTATTTCTTCGTCGTAAAGGATAGAGGCACAATGATGGCATCTACTCGCACTAGAGAGTACAAGCTCGATAGCAATCCGTTCATCTAATTCTCTCGATCCTTTTGGATATAAACATTCAGTCAAATCGTATAACGTATAAGGATCTAGAGTTCCATCTCCTATTTCAATACAACAAGGAATTATTTAAAATCCATGTTTTATACTATGATGTTATGATCTGTTTGTATACAGATAGTAAACTATATATTACAAACCAGATACTTTAAGAGGCTCGTTTCTATCTTGTAAAGAACCATCCGTCATCGAGTCCAACGACTCATGTGATGCTCCATGTGATATTTTCTCGCGCTCCTTTATTTTCACAGGGGTACTTGTCGCAGAGATAGCTTCCTTGATCTCATCAAACTTTTTTACCACTGTTGTAGCAGCAGATTTTAAACTATTTAAACCGCCGAGTATTATTTCATTGGATTTCTTTCCTGTCAAACTAGTAGGACTGAAACAAATATTTTTCTTGATGTTGACTTGATATAATGTTGACTGCCGATAGATATTAGCCTACCTATATCTATAATGTACATATACACAGGATTCGACAGAATAACATGTGCAAACAGGCAAGAGGCGATTCATTAAGAAAAGAACAACAAGAAAATACAGAATAAAATATCTTCGTTCGAGGCTTAGTTTTCAAGAAAATGAAGTATGCTTGACTTCGTTAATTACCGACTGGGTATGAGTAAACAATCAGTAGGCTATTATTCTACAATACATACGAAAATATGGAATACAACTTTTTCACATAAGGTCTCATTTTCAAGAGAATAGAAATTTATTTTTCTCGATATATTTTCCCACGTGATACGACCTTCTGTCGAATAATTATAGCTGCCCAGCCCGAAATTAGTTATATTTAAATAAATGTATATTTGATTTTCTCAAAAATGAGCAGCCGCATGAACAAATTTTATTCTACATTTTCTTCTTATTTTTTCATAAGAAATCACCTCGTGTCTACTTGCACAGGGTGTTTGAAAATGATATGTCACGAGCACGGTAGCGTTATTTTACACTTCTAGATCTAGATCGGTGAAAACCTGCGAACAAATGTACTCGTCATGAGGATCAAAAGTGTCAAAGAACCGGATCGTAACCCAAGCGTAACTCCAGCGTTTTCCTGGAAGACAATGTTAAAGTTCCAATAGTTTTGGAACTCACTTTATTTGTAATGTGCTTACATTTTTCAGTCAGATGCAAGGAAAATATCATCTATTGTCGTACATACGTAAGATCAATCATTACAGTAATATATATCCTTTATCTTCCTGTTGATGATGATGATATCGAAAAATTAGAGTTTCGAATACAAGTTACACCTGGACCACTTTTCACACGATTACGTCCCGTGCAAAAAAATCGCATAAAGAAGTTGTGAAAAGATTGATTTGTAAGAAAGTATAAACCTTGCGTTAAACTAGTGCAAACTATACAAGAAGCAATTTAAAATATAGATATGCATTCGCTAGAAACATTTTATTTAATAGACATATACATATATTCAGTTTAAGAAAAGAAGGATTTCATATTTTTGTACAGGATATGTATGATTTTAAACAAACTAATGAATGTGATAATGAACGCAACCGTATAAAACTAACTATAACGAGTGAAGAAAACGGCCTAAATGTGAATAAGACGCGTTAAAAAATCATGATCTATGAGTGAAACGTGTTAAGAAACCGTGTATGCAACCATGAATCGTGTAGAAAAATGCCGTATAAAAAGGGATGCAGGAATATATAAATATTTTCAAGTAACACATAATTTGATACAAGTAATTTTTTTAAGCTGAATACGTAAAAGGTACAGAGAAATAATAACAACAACTCAGACGAATTGGTAGAAGATTTAAAAGACGCTTTTACAAACTAAAATAACGCGAATCAAAATAGGAGAAGAATAAAAATGTTGCGTTTCAGGTTTTGTTTATCAGTTACATGTAGAAATGACTCAAAATATCCTTGTGTTCCAGCAAAGTTCCACACAGACGAATGTAGCCAATCTAAGCAACGAAGAGGATAGTAACCTTCAAACCCAACGAAACATATTTGACAACTACACTGTAATTCGTAGAAAAGAAGACTGACATTTGATATCGCAAACGGTCCTATACTTTATAAGAAAATTCGTAAGTTACAAATTATCCCTGGCTATTCACAGAAATTTATAATAGAATAGAAGAGTATAATCTTTGGGGGGTAAATGAAATAAATTATCTTTCTCATGATTGAGTTTTAATGACCTCTAACCATAGATAAACATGTCTTAGCGTTCTATTATAAAACGCACTTCAACGTACTACAGAATTAATGACAACGAGCCTAGATGATGTTCCCATTGAAACCAAGCGAAATTAGTCTAATGTCTGCACGCAGGCGCGCGCGCGCACGCACACACACACACACACACCTCTCTCTCTATAGATAGTATTCTACTCTTAATAAAAAAATTCATTAACTTCTAATACAATGTTTAAATAAACAACTATTTTATTCACTCAGTATTTATTTACCGAAACTGATTTTAATAAGCTACTTTGATATACAATTCGTCCATTTGATAAATTTTTTATTCAATAGAATATTCTTCTATTTTTAGTGTCCAAATCTTTTCAGTTCATTCTTTTTTAAATATTTAATACCTACACAATTACTTCAATAATTATTATTAGTAAATAGTTAAACCTTTTGTATAATTATTTTAATCAATTGCACACAGAAAGTAATAACAAGTAATAACAAGAAAAGTAATAAAAAAGTAATAAAAAGTAATAACAAGAAAACTAAGATTCGATATTGTCTATTCGGTTATTTAATTTAACTTAATAACTTTATAGGTTCATGATAATAAATATTAGTAATGTCTACCTTACCCAAAACTCAACTTCAAACTGGAGCCTAAACTTGAAAGACTGGAAGTAACGCTGTCCTTTTGAGACCAAAGACTACTTATTTCTAGCCGTTCTCTTTCCTTATCTTGCTCGCTTTGCTGTGCAACAGAATGTGGCATAGTTTCACTCCTCTGCAAATGTCCACCTATCGCGACACCAGTTTCATCTACTGTTTGATGAAATGTTGCACTACGAGGCAAAATATTACTGCAATATAAATGTAAAGAACAGTTATAGTAATATTAAAGGAATATTATAGTAGTATATTAATACTGTAGCAATATTTTTCCATATTTTTTCTATATGATATTTAAAATTTCCTAGTTTAAGCTGTAATTTAACCATAGTCCAGATCAAAATTGTTATTTTCTCATTGCATACTCCAAAATATGCGTTTATATTATAATATTATTGCAAAAACATGACGCGATGCTTTATAACGAACTTTAGACACTTACAATTAGAAGAAGAAAGTTCCTAATGAACTTTCCTAATGAGCTTAGACTAGAAATAAAAACGGGACATCTCATGGCAATATACATTATTTATCAAAACATTTTCGCAATGCCATGAAAGAAAACAGAGAAATCAATAGAGTAGTAAATTGGTCATAATTCCAATATTGTGGACTGTTTTCTCATGGTAGTAATAACTTCTTTTCTTATTGTCTTTTTTATTCATTCTCAATAATCTATCTAATAAAGATATAATCTTGGAAGAACCGGCAAAGCTGAATGCAACGAATAAAGTAAAATCTACATTTGTCTATCGTCTGTGTAGTAAAAATAAAACTCTGAATGTAGTTTGTAAAAAAGTCTATTCTCAATTCTATTTTGCACGTTCATTTGTACATAATAACATTTCAAGAATATCTAACTTATGTTATTCTTCTCTGTCTCCAGTTACGTCACTTTTGTTACGACACAATAAACAAGTTTCCTAGCATTTTATTATAATAATACTAAAGAATATCTTAAATTAAGGTTGAGTGATTTCAATGGGGACATAATCTGATCGATATCGATCTATAGAAACATATACGAAGGATAGATTTGCTGTTTAATAAATAAGTATAGTTACACACGTATATACATATATTTACTTTGTTATGTTTATCAAATGTTTCTTTAGTAGTATCTATAAGATAGTTTTAAGATAGTTATAATTAAGAACTAGGTAAACAATAAGTAATAGATAGAAATAAATATTCTAAAGAGTGAGTAATTTTGTAAGGTTGACAAGCGGAAGTTATCCAAAGTCGAAATGCAGGAACTAAATAAGTAATAATAACAAATAATAATAAATATTTCCTAGGATTTGCATGATTCAAATTCGCAATGTCTTCGAAATAATACGATATAAATATTTAATATTATAATATGTTATAATAAATATAATAATACGTTACATTAAAATGAGAATATTTCTCAAGCTAAATCTAATACATTTTTATAACATATGAAAAAATGTATCGATTAATAAATAAACAGGTGTACACATATTTAGTTCTATATAAAAAAACACATACAGTTGCTCACAAAATTGAGTGTATACCTATTTTGGTAATGAAAATTGGCGAAAAAATGAATATAACATGAATATAAACATACACATTCAGAAGTATTTTAACAAAATTTGTTTAATGAAACGAACTATTTGTTTGTATTTAATTGAAAATATAAAGGTGTCGGTATTTTACTGACAGAAAATTGAGCGTACGCGTTGATATTAAGGAATTATACCATATGAATGGCTTTAACGACACCATAATCACAGCGACATGGGCTTAATGAGTTTTTGAGCAAAGAAATCACATTTTACAGAGAAGAACTAGTAAACGAAAAAGGATAGACCTTTGAACGCAAAAATTAATTATGAAATTGTATTCCGAAGAAAAAATTTTTTACAGAGTGGACAGAATTGTTGATAAAACTCATACCACTGGGCAAAAAATTATAAATAATTATAAATAATTATAAATATTAAAAATTTTTCTTTTAAAGAATTAACGTATTAAGACATATGAAGATCAACTATGTTTTTTTTTAAATAGAATAAGATCTTTTTATGCATCGATGCATCTCGGTATTCCATGTAAGAAAGTATTAAGTTGCTCATATTAGAAAACCAGCTCAAGAGATATTTATTATTTTTATTGTTTTGTTTCAAAAACACAATTTACTGAAATATCTCCGGAAACAATTATTTTTTCAGTATCTTTCAATTTTTTAATTTACTAGTAAGATCTTTACTTTACCTCCTCATATTAAAAAGATTCCTAATGTATAAATGTGCGAACTCGTGTCTATGTATCCATAAGACGTATGTAACCAATTGTGCAGTTTATATTTAAATAAATATTTATCCTATTCTTAGTTATCTCAATATATATAGGTGCCAATTACAAATTATAAAAATAGGACCTACCTTCGAAATAAAAGAGGTCCTCCTGGGCGTTCTTCGGTGTTGTTAAAAACCGTTAAAGTACTTGTGGAACAATTTGAATCATCCTCCTCGGAAGGTGATACAATCGGAGTTTCGTCATTAATTAAAGCACCTAATGGGTCATTTTCTGTAACTGGTGTCCGAATAGGACTTTTCAATGGTGATTCCAAATTTCGAATTATTCTAAAAATGAAGAGAAAATATATGTGATACATAAATATAAACGCCATTAATAAAGACAAAGCAAAATTAAAATTAGATAGAATAATGAAAAAAATTACCTTTGATTCAACGACATATTATCCAATTCCTCTGTTGGCATAACACTTAATGCTACTGAATCTTTAACAATACTATTTTGCCGGGGAAGCTTTTTTATTTCAAAAGGTCCATATTCTGGCAGATCTGGGACAGAGCTCCCTTTAGTAGCTACCAATGCAATGACGGGGAAAAAGCGAGAAGAAAAGGAAAAGAAATAAGAACCTGCATCTAAGAAAGCAATATAATTCAACATAATAAATTAGTACTCACAATCACTGTGGGCAGCTTCCGTGTCTTGAGAATGAGAACTGTCAAGACTAGATCTAGAAAATGCATGTTCCATACTTGCAGTTTTGCCATCGACAGATAATAATTCTGCATTGGAACTCAATCTTCTTCTAGCGCTTCTTTTACCAGCTCTCTTAAACAAAGCAGCTCCAACTATAGCGTTTCTTAATTTATTCCACATCAATTGACTGGAGTTTGTCATATCAGATGGCCAAGTTGCTTCGAGTACAGCCTAAGGATTATAAAAAAAAACATTTTACAACGGAATGCTATCAATTCATTTTTCTCAAAAGATGATGATATATGAAAAATTAAACCTTGTTATAAAATCCATAAGTGAGTGCATTTGGCTGAACTCCACTGCGTTTCATATGAAATAATAATTTTACAGCTAACACAGGTTGTCCATAAACGCCACAAAGTTGCATCATAGCTCTATAGCAAACCTAAAATCGATACCTTCTACGGTAAGATTCGTTAACATAATTTAATTGCAAAACAATTGTTTAAACACACAAGAATAGAAAAATTTACTTCTTCGATAGGGTCAAGATGTAATTTCGGCATTTTGACTAATAAATCATAAGCTTGATGTAAGATAGTAGCCGGTTGATTCGAGACCTGTAGCATAGCCGGTAAATGCAAAAACCAAAGGCTGTAACAAGTTCCAAGTAGACATCTACCCCATCTATCTGGCATCGCTGCCTGAAAAAATCGCTTTAGGATATTACAAGAAGAAATATAATATAAGCTAGTAAACAATTCTTTATTCTCTCATAAAAACTACATAAGTAATAGATAAGAATCGTAATTAGGTATATTAAAGTTTATATATTCGTATAGTTCAAGTCGCACAATTCATAATTTCTCTTTTATGACGTTAAAAATGTTAGATATATGTATATAGAAACTGTGTTTTTATTTAATTTTATTTAATGTTTGAAAATATATTGAGAACTATAATAATTAAAAAATGTATATTTACTTGTTTGCGCGCCATTCTTTGTGCTACTTTAATTTCATGTTTGGTTCTACGTGCCATAGGACTTCCTGGTACTATTCCGAAGGCACTTAAATTCGGATTTCCTATGTTGAAATTCTTTTGCGGTCTTATTAAATCAGGATTTAGTTTAAATGTACAATATACTATCGGCGATTGATTTGGGCCAGCTTCAGGCGGAGGTATAAATACTGTCCGTTCGCTATGCTGAGATTCATCCAATTCCAAAAGAGGCACTAAAATATGTATTCACAATTACGAAACATGTTCCAAAGAATTAGTTAATTTCTAGTCTTACACAATACCGTAAAGGATGGCCTACTTAGTACAAAAATTAACAAATATCACAAATATGGGAAATAAATATATATTAAATAAGTAAAATATCAGTGAACTCAAAAAATCAACTAACCCTAAGTAGTCAAATCCAATTTTAAAACCATAGGAAAGCAATTGGCATTTTGAAAACGGCAATTACTTCGCGGTTTACACTATACAAATAATTGTCTGTATTATTATATATTATTCAAACACAGTTTGTGTACCTTATTGAACTTTTCTTCGAATATGAATGATAAGCTGAAGATGATAAAAATATATAGTTTTATTGAGAAGTTTATAGTTATAGTTTTATTATAGTTCATATCGATGTTAAGAATCGGAAGGGACGGCTACGTAGCCGGGATAGTCCTAAGTTATGGAGTTTGTTAGTACAATAAATCCAATGTTGTTAATTACATCGGTTGCCGAAGAAAGTAGATGCCGTGATGAAACAATGTCTGGCTAATACCAGAAGCCCTAGGAAAGTGATATGCCGACAAATCAACTCAATGTATGGTTAACGCTAAGGAAATATTAATATCGTATCGTCCGTAACGCTAACTAATCGGTACATCTCTAGCGACGAAGGTGGGTCCTCTGGACAGGATATTACGATTGAATCATTACGTTATGCATATGGTAAAGAATATTGTACATATTCTGAAAACCGGGACCTACAATCGTTCAGTGTAATTGTCACGAAGTAAGGAACTAAATAAGAATATCAAATTGAAGTTTTGTTTAGTTTCGATTCTGATGAAGCAAGAATCTAATCCTTCCCGATTTACACGCAAACGAGAAAGCGGGAGCCAAAAAGTACTGTAGAATAATGGCTAACAGCAGCATGACGTATTGTATAGTGCTGAAATAAGTTCAACTAGGATACGTGTATACGTGATGTCGCAGAATCACCTCGTACAAAATCTCTTGTTCAACTGAACCAATTTAATCCTTGTTGCTACGCTTTTTATACCCAAAAATTATAGTAAAAGGAGCTATGAAGATAGAAGAAATCTTTACAAAAAATTCTAGTTTCGCATTGGTTGTGAGTCTTCCGAAATCCAAGCCAAGCATACGATCTCCAAATAAGGAAATTATTAGGGGTGCGAATACCCAAGCCGCGGATCGAGTCGAATCGGGATTCCAAACGTTTCTGAATACGTAAGTATGACGCTATTTCTTAGTTTTACAATCAGATCATATACTTTTTAGCTTTTAAATTTAGAATGATTTTCACATTTGACTAAAATAAAAAATACGAAATTGCGGTTTATCTGAACATCATCTGAAAACCTGTCGAGATCCCAGCCTGATCACAAGTAAAATTACCAATTCGACTCGAACCCGAAATATTGGGTTTACAGCTTTCAAAATTATGTGACACGAACGTAACATCTCCTCTTTTAGATGAAACATCGTTTATTACTTAGTCATCGTTTATTATTATTTAGTGCTTGTTTTGTGTATCTATATGTGAGACTTATCGTCAGGATATGTCCACATATCAATTGGCAATTTGGTTGTGGGTTCCTGATGGTGCCCTATACGCGAATTTTGGTTCAATTTGCAACAGCGACAAGACCAGGTTTTAAGCTGATGCTTTCAGTGTTAATCCGTGTATGCGATTTTTAATTTATCTTGGTACTTTGTGACAAATTTATTGTGTCCCATTTAGAGTATCACGTTATTTAAGTTTTTTAAATCGATTATTTCATAGAGTCCAATATAATGATGACCTAATTTGCTTTTTGGTTCCTCCAATATATAGAGCGTAATCTCCAATTTTGAAGTGAGAGGATCGTGCATTTCTTTGCCGTATTTAAATAACCTGTTGGTAAATTTCGGATTTTAGTCATTCTCGTGATTCGATAGGTCCCACGAATTTCTATAGGTTTCCAATTCTTGATCAGCAAACGGGCTAGAAATCATGCTCGTTTTTCTAAAATTAATTCGTGTGGCGCAAAATTGTTGATTTCATGAACGGATGTATTGTAGTGTAGGACAATGTTGTAAATGGTATAGGTTCTAATCTTGAAGAATGAAATGTGAAAGAAATAAGATATTAGGCGTATCTCTCGTTACAAGAACGCAGTAAAAAACAAATATTTTTTAAATTTCTTCAAGATATAGGAAAATGTAAGATAAATTTTATATTAAAAATTTTAAAGAAATTAATGATCATTACCGCTAATGTTTTAAAATTTGTAACTAAAATAGTCTTCCTCTGCGATCGTATTATAAGTTTTGCCAACGAGAGCTTTATGCCTCCCTTCGTATGTTTTTGGATAAAAAATACTATTTTTACGTGTTTGACCTGCACAAAAATTGTTCCTAATGCGAATGTAGCGAACAACTAATCATCCATGTTTCGTTCATGTTTTCGTGGTTGCGAACACAATGCGGCCCGACAATTCGCTGATGAAAGCTCGTACATATTATATTTTATTAAATTAGTGATGGCTGGCGACTGCTCGAGATTGTATAAGGGCTTTTTGCGCGATGCATTCATACTTGATGAAAGCGATATAGTGAAGTTATAAAAGGAAGGGTTACGTAAGATTACCAACTAATCTAACAGTAGCTAGGACCGTATGCGTTTCACACGCACCTAGGCATTCATGCCAATTTTTTGGGATCAACATATATAATAGCGGTTAGTAATTAGTAATTCAATGATGAGCCACAAAATTTCAGCTTGCAGAATATACGTGAAAAGTGAATTATAATAATTTTCCTTTACAAATAGATAAATTTTGTAGATACAGTTCAAAGGATAAGCTAATTTTCAATTCATATAATGTGTCCTATCAAGCCTCTAGGTCGTTATGACTGTCAACATATCTCTAATTACTTGCTGCGTTCATGAGAAATGCTAAACTTGAAGTGCTAATCAGTTTTTTGACGCTACTATGAAATATATGTAAAACGAGGCCATAATTATTATTTAGTAACTTTAGTAACCATCCTTTAGTAACTCACTGAAGCATTCATTTTAAAAATCCCATTTTATAAACGGTAGATGAAACATCGAAAAGTATGATCATCTTTTTTCTAACTTTTGCAAAGAGGAATTTACAAACTGAGAATATATTTATATGTTATACTTTCAATGTTATAAAATTAATTTTTCAGAGTAATATAATTTTATTTACATACATGAGAACTTCCACTTCGAAAAAATGTCCGATAGCGACGTCAAAAAGTAACCGATTTGGTGTAAAATTATCAAATAGCTAAATTATTAATATTACTCTAATTAAATCAAACTCGTATACATAATAATTTTTTATAGAACAATATCTATTCTAATAAAAACTATTACAAAATACGTGTGTATTCTCACCATTTTCTTCTTCGATGCGTTCGGTACATTCGTCAAAAAATGCTAAACCCGCCATGTCCATATCAGATACAAAACTCCTTTCTTCTATAAATCTAAAAAAACATCAAACACAATAATATATTGCAAAAATAATATTTATAGTCCATAATATATGTACGTAGTTAAACTTCAAAACTTCTTGATAGTGAAATGAAAATAATGCACATTGTATGTAGATTGAATGTGTCGGTATTAAGTATGAGGATAAAAGTATCACTCAATCCACATAATAAAACTATTAAAATAAAATTATTTTTAATTAGCATATGATCTATAGGCAATAATCACCGAACGTGAAATGAATTCTTATTACATTACTTGTTGATAGTAAATAAATAATAGCGATGTACGAACGACCTACATCATTCCAAATGGAGATTTTTTGAAACACTACTACAGCACAATACAGGCACGGCATACATTCTTACTAACAATTACTAATAATAAAACAAAACAATATGCACAATGATATGGATAAAATTTCCGTGAAGGAAATTCAGAAAAGCTCACAATAATTATCATGTGTTTGACATCAAAATTGAAAGTAGAATTGTGTTCTCTCTTGGTGAATAGACTATTTTGCAGTAATTTTTTTTAACAAATCTCCGCAGATATAGAGGTACAAAATCACCTACCATGTTACATGTCATAGCATATACATACGTGCTTTTTTCATATTCTACATGTTATCTAATAATAATTCTTTTATCCTTCTCGGTAAAAAATTACTAACTGTAATCCGATAAGTTTTATAGAAATCAAGAAAATAAGGTCATTAACAATATACAGTGGCAATCATCGATATGTATAAATTGGGAAACACCTTTGCCAATATATACATAACATTGTACATGGTTCGCAAGTTGCGGCTGAGATTTTCGTCTTTCTCTTTGCACATGTTAAAAGTATAATTCTTAAGTTCTACTGCGGCATAAAATTTTGATATCTGATCCGCTTAACTATTAGTAAAAAAAGTATAAAATTTTAAATAAAGAAAAACTTAATCCTTTATTTCTAGAGTATACATGTATTTCGCTAAGTTCACTTGATTATCATATATAGATAAGCATTGTATTCGTAAAATGTAGTTAGGAATATCAGTTTTTACAGATAGAAACGAGTCATGGAAAATATATTACACGCGCACAGCGCAGCGCCTAGAAATTCTCCATCTTAAGAATGAAAAATTGGTTTATCAAATTTCAGAATGCATTAAAGTTTCGACTAATGCTGACCGTCGAACTGTGCATTGAAACAGATAGAAGTTAATGTAAATGTAAATAACGAAACACGTACTAAAAGCCCACGGAGAATAATGCCACGATTGAGCAAAACGGTACATCATCTGACAAAATTTAAACACGAATGAGCACACAAATTAATGTCCATACTGTTCGTGGCGATGTCTGATTGAATTTCGATTAAGAGCTCCCATTAAAGAACATCTTTTCTGGATAAAAAAACAATGGACTAATGTAATTACGTTAAATTATAATTCGTCATATTCGTCATAAAATTCGTAAAAGCTTTTACAGATAAATCCAAATTCAACTGTTTTATATCAAATGGAAAAAGTTACGAAAAACATAGAGCAAATTTGAAACCGACTGTTAAGGAAAAAGGTGGTTCTGTAGTTGTCTACGCTGGAATGAATGAATACGAACGGTTCTGGTGCAATTTACCACATTATTAGTATTATAGACTAGCATCTCTATGTATGTAAATATCTTGGATAAATATTTAATTCTTTTCATTTAAGAATACATAAAAACGACTGAATTCCAAGTTGGCAACGATTCCAAGCATATGTTCCGAAAGGCGAAATGGAATTGGAGGAACTAGTAGTTGGAGGGATAATGTTAATGTTATGTGTCGGCTAGCTTAACAGTTGGTCCATTAATATTTATTAATTAATTAATATATTAATTAATATTAATAATTAATTATTTAATATTTATTAATTAATAAAAAGAAAAAAGAAAAAAGAAATTAAAGTGAAGAAAGTCAAATGTATAAACAACTAATATAAAGAAATCAAGAATGCTTGGAACAACATTTCGTTCGTCTCATTGATTCCATACCTCGTCGCTGTGCTGAGTTCATATAAAAAAGAAGGTGAACCAACGAAATATTACAATAGTTATCTGTAGTAAATATGTTGTTTATATTATAAAATAAACTATTTTTCATGTGTTTCCCCATTTAGCTATTTCCCAAATATCTCTTTTATTTTAAATTTGTTATTTTTTTTACTAACAATTGAACGGAGTTTGTTATAAAAGGTTCACGCCATAAGAAATAGATTTTACGAATTACAGGCGCTTTTAACCGATTTTAACGTATGCAACGAAAAAAAGAGAAATCTTAATCGCTTCTTCAGAACGATATCTTACATTTATATTGATAAAAATTTTTTCCTATTTATATGCTTGCCATTGTACGTACAGGGTGTAAAAAAGTTATTTGTTAAGACCAGAATTCTACATCTCTGCATCGGAGATCTGGAAAAAAGTAGTCGCGAAATTGGCTTTGATCTTGAAATTCAAGGTCAAATTTTTTTTTTTACTGTATCATATTCTACTAGTTATGACGATTCAAAGTCTCAAAGAAACGAAAGGTCGCAACTTAACCGTTCTGTTGGAAAAAAACGTTAAAATTTCATTAATCATATATACATATATGCTATATGTATATGTAGTATGTATGTATATATATATAAAACTGGTTTTATTTATGATATATTTATCGATTGAGGATTATTATCTAGCAGATGAAGGAGTCTATACAAGTCATAGCAATGCAAACAAGAAGTAATAGAAGATCATTGCGGAGCAAGAGAAATTTCAGATCGTCATAATTTCCAATGTTGGAACTAATTTAATGGATTATTCCAGCTCGGATGGGTAGATTACATCCGTTGAACAATTAAAACAATTGATTGAAAATGCTTGGCACTATATAAAATCAACGTATAATCTTAGGGAGAAATTTAGATACATACATTCTAAAATAAATAAACTGAATACAAATGCTGTTTGTATCTATTATGCATGTTCAAAATTTGAATCTCTTGTTATTTACAGTGTGTAAGTAGTAATAATCACTTACACCGGGTGTCCGGTAAATTGTAATACAATCGACCAGGACCGAGACGAGGATGGAGGTTTTTTGCATTCTTCGTTGATCGCTAGTGAGGAAGTCACCTTATGTGTATTTAACTCTAGATCTACCGATAGTTAAGACGAAGCTATTTCTACCAAAACCAGTCAAAATGACTGGTCTTTAAAAAATACGTGATCATAAAATGAATTTTTTTATTTATTGATTTATTGGTTTCTTACAAAAGGAATTTCATATTATGTGGTACATTTTTCGTATTATTAATACATCTGGGACTGGTGTGGTATTTCTAGTGTTAGCATCTAGTGATCTACTGATCGATTCGGAATTTTCCTGACAATTGATACCATATATTGAAGGATACGCAGTAAAAATTGTAGAAACGTGTGGAAAGTTGTACAAAACCAGGAAACTGATCAATTCGGGTTCGGTAAAAGATTGCACGATCCTATTACACTTTGACAAGCACCAATCAAATGACTGGTATTAGTATACCTAGCTTTGGTACGAAATTATTTATTATTTATACTTATTTTGAGTTTGAATACATAAAGAACAAAATAAAATTCGTTATATTTTCCTTTATATTCCTTTGGTTATCGCTGCGAACGTCATTACATTATTGCGGAAAAAAGACAACACGAAGTAGGAATTTCAAAACCAGATTGTCTAGTAGTTCTAGTGTTAAAAGTTGTATTTGCAATATGCAATATGTCTAATGTCAATATAAATATCAATATTCAAGAAACATTCGGTCGATTCATCCGCCACCGCCACCCCGCATCTATCGTTCTTTAAAAAGTTTCCTGATTGAAACAAACTGATTTCTATATTAGAATATCATTATTAAATAATAATAAGGTCTAAAATTTCATTTAATTCACAATATAATTACATACGAAATGTTTTGTATTTTTTACTCGTTTAATGATGATCTTTATATTCAAAATCATTTTTTCTCAAAAATAAGAAGAGTAACTGAAAAATTCCATTTTAAATTTTTCATATCTTTTTTACCTATTTTTTGTGTACACAATCACCCTCCTTGTCGATTGTACTACAATTTATCGAATACTGAATGTAAATCGTGTTTGAACCACTTGTTTTTGTAAAAGATATCTATTTGTTGAAAATCATTTTTAAACGTCAGCTTCATATGCATATGATGTTTTAGGTTTAAAAATTGCTCATTAACAATCGTATTGTATTAATTAACAATTGTATATGGAACAATCAAACAGGCAAAGAAACAATAAGAAACGAGAATTCCTTGTTAAAATTTTGCTGTAAATTATTTTCATAAAATGAAAAAATTTGAAGACATTAAAGATTAATGTTTCATTTCGCTCAAAGTAATTTTCTGCAAAACAACTGTTCCTTGCATTTTGCACTATATGAATGAATACTGCTTTAACGAAACATTTCATTAAAATTGTAATTTTGCGATTTATACGAAAAAGAGGAGACATAGGATATTATGTTTTCCTGTAATGAGCCTTCATGTTATTACGTAGGTAGTACGTAGACAGTACAATGGAGGCAAAAAGATATTAAGCCAAGATAAATACACTCGCTCACATTAATATTCGGAGATCCTTTAAAATAGAATGACTTTTTTTTTAAATAAACTAAACGAGTTGAATTTGGTTGACAAGTTAAAAGAATTAGTTTATTAGATGACGTGTAAAGAAATTTTGAAAAAATTGGAACTGGTCGGAATCGAAAAGAAAATATGTAGTAAAATTTTACGACCTTTTCATCTCTGCCTGCAATACAAATTCGAAAAGTTCGTTTTGTACGTTTATATCAGTTATGTAGCTATCAATGTACCTACATGCTGAAAATTTCATCGAAATCGGCTGATGCAAAAACAAGTGACAGATATCGAAAGATGTAACAATCTTTCAATCTATGACAATTATAGGCCGAAAGTCAGTCTTGAAAGGTTTTTTCATACACCAAGTAATTTTGTAATATGTACTTGGAAATCATGAAACTAGGTGCTTCGCTCTATTTAGGACGGATTATCTTATGTGCTAAGGAATAATTCTCTGTTTTCACGTTAATAATGTTGATATGGCACTACCTATTTTCTGTCTAATTGTGAAATGTACACATACTGTAAATAATGTTAATATAGGAGCCAATGCAACTTTAAGATCATGTTTTAAGAGAATGTTTTACTTGCGAGTCATGGTTCCTTTGACGCTTTTATTCCTCATGACGAATACTAGAATCAAAAAAATTTAGCCTATAAATTCAAGGTCAAGGTCAACTTTGCGATACCTTTTTTTAACAGATCTTCAGCGACCCGAACTTAGAGAATCATCTACCAAAGTCACGAGTTCGCGGAAATATATATATATATATATATATATATATATATATATATATATATATATATAAGCTATCCGGACGGAGGTGATAAAAGATTTAATGCGAGCTGTTGTATATTGAAATAAGGTAAAAATGAGGAATAAAAAATTATGATGCTGCTTTGTTTATTAGATACTGATATTTAAAAACCAACCAAAATTTCTAAACTCCGACAGCTTCTTACATGAACGAATACAGGTCAATCTAAACAAGTAATCCTCAAACGAAACATATCCAACATCTTACCTCATAAGTAATAGAGAAAAATACTATTACATTGTCATACACGATCCTACCTACATTTTCTAAAACAAGTTGTAGATTAAACGTTAAATCTGTGTTCACACATCTGTCACAGAAATCCATAAGAGAAGATTATAGCTTACCTTATGAAATTTCCGCGTGAAGAAGATTAATAACTCCTTCAGTCCTCGAATTTTCTCACATAATTAAAAAATAAGGTAAGAAACACAAAGTACATAACAATCAGAGAAAAAATAATTATTGCATAGTTTAACGTACATATATATGTATTTGTGGACATGCGAAATAAAAAATGAAAAAACAAGAAAAAATACGAAAGCTACAGAAAAATAAATTAAACCGATATTAAAACTATAATTGATTAACTATAAATTAATATACAATTAAAAAATAGATTCAGGTGTCAAAATGATTATGTTCTTTCAAAACTGCTTTATTCTTTGAGTACTTTCTAAACACATCTGATAAACAGCATGTCCAGTTTTATATTGATTACGCTTTTGCTTAAACATGACTTCTGTTTTTGGTCTAGAATAGCTTTGGAAGAGCAGCATCATTTCAATAACAAAAGCGAAATATTGAAAGATCTATTCAACGCAATAATTTAATTCTCGTTTTTCATTATACAATAGAGCCTCCTGTATTTGAACCTTAATTATCCGAATACCCAATATTCGAACATCCTGTTATACGAATAGAATGTCTGCTAGTAACACACAGAAATCTTTTTCAATTACAAACGCTATTATCATACGTATTATTATATTTCTGATGTGCTTTTCATATTCGCAAAGAATGCTTACTAAAATACGAAATGCAAGATTTCACAAAAAAATATTCCTAATCGAAATATAAGAGATTAAAGTATTTAATTTCGTGATGATTAGTGCTTTTATGGGTTATAAGGGTGCCATAAGTAGAAAGTTTACTCAAACCCAAACAGCAAATAAAAATGATAATTTTTGATTTTGAAGACTGTGATTTTTTGCCCCATAGTATTCCATACATTTACAAAAAAAAGGTTTAAATGGTATAGAAAACATCAGTTAGATATAGATACTTATGTTAAAAAATTTATGTACTTCAGCTGCCCAAAAATATAAGACCTATAATTACTGAAAGAAAATGGTCATTTTCTTGATTTCTATTTGAATAAATAAAATTTAATATTACAAAAGTGATTATTCTGTTATCCACAAATTCTACTGTTCGGAATGATTTTGTTTTCTTATTACATAGTTTGGATATGGGAGACTCTGTATGTATCATATCTTGATTTATAACTAATTAACTGTAGCTGTAATATCGGTTTAATTTATTTTTCTGCACTTGTTTTTCGTGAGTATACGGAAATATTACACTACCATAGTTGTCTTGCTGCATTTATTACCATATTCTTTTTAATTATGTAAACAAACTCGTGGACCGAAGGAGACATTAATTCTCTCAATTCGAAAATTCCACAGGATAGACTTCGATTTTCTCTTATAGATATCTGTGAATAGACACATTTAGTGTTTAATCTACAATATTCTGTAAAAGTGGAGCGTGTATGGCACCAAATGTCCACTTCTGTACGCCTTAAGCAAAATACAAAGTAAGCTGCCGGACATGTATCATTGGGTTCTCAAGCATTCACCGATCACCGCGCGTCCGTCGTCTAATTCTTAAATTACCCTATATTCGGTTCGGATATAGAATTTTTTGCTTGATTTTTAAAAATTGAAATAAACAGAGCCTCATAGACAATCTATTTTATTCTCCACTTTTATTTTACTTCGGCCTGTAGAAATATCCCTTATACTTTTTAGTATTTTTGACCGAACATTTTATGTATGTATATAGGATACTACTTAATAATATATTGAAATACAACATGAAGTAATAATTCAGTAAATTTCTGAAATTCATTATTATAAAAACGATGGACAGGTTTATGATGAAAGCGGCATTTATGTATATTAATAACAAACTTGGTGTTTGTAAAATGCGAAAGTAATTATACGAATTTGATCTGATGAATCTGAAAGCTTGTAAAAAAATTGTTTCTTTCTGGATAAAATCAAAAACTATCTTTGGAAGATTACTGAAAAACATTGATTATTGAGATATTTGCTAATAGTCGTTCATTTTACCAATGAATTTAAATCTTACAAATTAAACTAAAGCCAACAGTAAAAGATTTAAAAGCATTAATTTCAGTTTGAAAAGGAACGATATTGCAAACTATTGATCATACAATTAACAGTGCTATGAATCAATGTAGATATAATTAGAAAAGTTTCATATACATATTTCTGTCTGCAAAATATTAGATGCCAGAAATCTGGACTCTGCAAATTAATTGTAATCCTCAAGATAAACTTCCCTAGGTTATTAGATCCATATGTTATGAACAATGGGAATCTATATTAAATACATATGTATAAAAGGCTTAAAAATTCTAATGTATAGTATATCGTAATCGGAGAACAATGAAAGAATACTCCGTTTGAGATTGATTTGATTCGATGTCGTGATGAAAAATTATTATTCAAAAAGATAAATCAATAAAAAAAATAAAACAAACGAAATTAATAATTTATGTATTTCTTAATAAAATATTTGAAGCTTTCACGGCTCGCTTTTACAATAAGATTGTTCGTTAAAATTGTTCAAGACTTTAGGCTGTAAACTGTGTTCAATATGTAATTATTACACATATAAAACGAAATTGGCGAAACAAGAAATGTCAATGTACGTACATATGGTGATATTGATGTTAATATATGATGTATTTAAATTTTTCGCATTCAAAATTACGTGAAAGCCATAATGTATCATGACTTCCGTTATTAAGCAATCAAGTTTTCTTTCTTATTGTGAAATGTAATAAGAATACATAACGTTTTATTAACGCAATATACAACAAACATGAACTTTTATATTTGACTTATATTGTATTAATAAGTATTCTTATAAAAAATTCTTGGAAGATTTTCAATATTGTTATTAGTTATCGATTTAGTGATGACTAATTTTTATTCGTAACATTCTGTTGTCAAATTACCAGAAGTATTTAAAAAATTATAGCGGCAATTATGATAAATACCCCGTGTATGACTACCTATTAGCTTTAAGACTAATAGACGCTAATAGATTTAATATTTTCTTACAAAATGGATTCTTAAAATTTTCACACAGAAAGTAAACATTACAGACAAATAATTCAAAATCACTTTAATATCTTGAATGAGTAGAATATTTTAGAATGCCAATTTTAATACCATATATACCCGTTAATACCGCACAACTTTTGAAGTAAGTGACTCGATCTATATCTATAATATTCTACAAAAGTTGAATTTCAAAATTTAAATTCGAAGTAATCGAAAATATTGCTTAAATAACAGCAATGACCTGCTTATTTCATAAGCATAAGAATTTTTTATAGGCAGTACCGCCTTATATGATATTAATAAATGATTTATTATGTTAAACTTTATAAATAATATAAAAGAAATATTAATAAAAACAAACCTTATAAACATTTGCGTTTTCACTAACATACTATAAAATTTCGCATGAGCCTTGTCCCGACTTCTAAGAAACGCTTGTATATTGAACAAACTAGTTGGGTCTGTGGAACCAACTGTTGGCGCTTTGGTAATTGGTAGTAAAAAAGCACGATAACCTTTGAGTATAGTAGCGGTAAATCTTAGAAAAGCGTCTTGTATTTCGAGCTCCAAAGCTTGCTCTTTTCGCTTCTGCTGAAATTCTTTATCCACACTAAATTCTTCATCTTCTGTGTCTAAAAAACGAAGTCATTAAAGATGAAAGTATTATGATAAAAAAGTATTATGATAAAAAAAGGAGAAGCACAACAATACTAAACATACCTTTCAGTGATGAATAACTTTTGCCCAAAGAAATCAACTTCGAATAAAGATGTTCTAAACAATTTCTAAGCTGTCTAGCTGCTTTCTTTGGTAATAGTTTTACATTTAAATATTTTTTATCATCACAAATTGCTATATTATTTGTGTCCAAATTTACACAATTAACATCAGAAGGAGGATCATATAAATCAAAAAATCTGGAATCCACTCCTATTAAAAACGGCAGTGGAGCATGCAGAACCTAAAATATAAGATTTGTTATTATCTTTGGCATTTACTATTAAACCGATAAAATAAAATACATTACTTCAGCCAATCCAAGAGGGCACAAAGGTATGTACGGGCACTGCCATTTAAATGGAAATAGTATCATAGCGATTGCTTCGCTCACCGATGTAAGTACATCAGGACGTAACGAATGTACAAGTATTTTTTGTTCAGTAAGGATTAACAATAATATAAGTAAACAATTATCGGGTCCTAAATTTATGAGTAACTGTCGAAAACTGGCACCAGACCTAGGTAGCGCCAAATCTTCAGGTTGAGTCAAAATTAATCTGTCCTTAGTACTTAACTGCACAAGAATTCTCGGTCTCTGTGGACTTGGAAATGGTATATCATACAAAAAATATGCTATATATTTCTCAATAGGAACTTGTTGCGGTTTGCTATTACACATGCTATGTAAGAAAACTAAAAATTTCTCAAATGTATCAAAAAACGGCCAATGTGATAAGATGCATATAGATTTACTAATGTTCAAAGATTGCGTTGCAGGATTTGTATACTGTAATTTTTCTAACTGAGCTAGTGTGAGCTTTTTAAATATTCCAGATTGCTTCTGCGTTTTCATTTTTAACTGTTGATAGTCAATTTCTGCGTGTTCAACTGAAACAAGAAAAAAATGTTCTTTATTTTTCTTTCTAGAATTAATCTTATAACGTTATATTTATTTAATGCGCGCGACCATTTTCACGCATTTTACGTAGGTCCAAACAAAAAATGTTTAAGAAGCAGAAAATGGTCAAAAATTAACGATATTACAGATCAGAAGCAATATTTGTTATAAATTGGGAGTATTTTACAACCTTACAAAATTATTTCCTAGAAAAAAAAAATGATATTTTTATCAAAATTCTATTTTATTATGTTACTTCATTAAAGTCATAATGAAATTTAAACGTATAACCGCATCATATAATGCAACCGCTGCTCCCATTAGATGGTTGAACATAAAATGATTCTATAATAGTTGTTCGTAATATATTATTTAATGAAAATTAGCATTTCTAAATGGAACCTATTAAAAAGATCCTTCGTTCATTACTAGCTTTCAGAACAAGAATAACAATTGTATATGTATATGATTGAAAAATTTTATATATATCTGAAATTTATTATCTCATATTTCATACTAAAGCTTCATCATGGCTTAATGTACGCATTTCCTTTCATAAATTAGAATAATTTAATAATAACTCTAGAGAACGAAAGTAGAATAATTCGCATAAGAATTTGATAACTTATAAACTAAGCTTTAATTAATGTAAGGGCGTTTCAATATTACAAGTTAATCAAGCATAAACACGATAAAAAGGATATCTTTAACTCAATAAACGTATGTATGATCTTTATTTTTTTTTCTATAAATCTTTAAGAATGCATATTTTCCAAGTAACTGTTTCGAATAACAGACGTTTCTATAATGTTTCTTAGCATTTATGTTTAAATAGTTATAAATAAACTTTAAAATAAAATAAATTTTTAAATAAAATAGTCATGTTTTGAAGTACTAGCAATCAAATTAGTAATTAAAGTAAAATTATATGTTATACAAAACAGTAAAATGAACGTTAATTCTATTGCTTTGTTTTTATCTATATATTTAAAAAAATAATTAATGCGCTAGAGCTAGGATCACAAGCAGCATACGGGTTGGTGAGAAAAATCAACAAGAATGTATATATTGTCAGTATATTAGTTACATTGTTACCAATGTAACTTTAGATTATTCATCATTTCTTATTACTATTTAAATACTACATAAAACTAGACTTATCATAAATGTGTATGCCGTGGTAAATCAATGTACACTTAAGTTGCCTATTTGACGTTCTGTTTCGATGCACCGAAAATGCGTTAAAATAAACCTAAACATATTGTGCACTTTTCTTAGAAATTTTCATTAATATAAATGCCATATAGAGCGTCACAAAATATGTGGAGGATATTTACAAGGTTAATTCGTGACATTAAAACGATGAGAATAGTTCATGCATAAAAATGTCGTTTGAGATTTATTTTTCAAATTATAGACGATAGAATTTTACACTCGAAATATACTGGTATCAATGAAACAATTGAGATACTTTTGTACCTATCTTAGTTATACTTCAAATTTCTCACTCTAATTAATGCAACAGTCGAAATCCTATGTATATATATGCTGTCATTTGTTTCAGTTGGTGGATCTTGAAATTACAGTGAGAAACATAAAATATGAACGAGATAGAAAGAAAGATTCACGAACTGATTCATTGATAGTAGCAGATTTTTGAAGTAAAATATCATTTATTACTTGAAAAATAAGACTCAAATTAATCGAATTAATGCCACAAAGGATATTTCATAATTAAAGATAAGGGACCATAAATTCTTTTTATTTTCTTATACTAATATTGTTGTGTTTAGTAAGATAATAAATTACAAAATCTTTTTTTAAAAGTCGCACACCCGGCCAATCGAGCGGAGCAGTTGGTACATTCATGAAAGACAACATTTATAGCTAACAAGTCAGTCACGTTCAGGTTTGCAGCTATAATCGTCAAAATCTTCCATAAAATATACAATACACATATACAACATCTATATATCAAACAGCCAGCATCTAGATGAACACGAAGTTATTCACCTAATAAACCAATTACCGAAACCCTTCATTATCCTTGGTTTTGATAGCCATAAATTTCTGTAGGGTTCTTACAAAACTATGCGGTACTATCACCGAAAAGGAGACAATCTGCCAACCTAGACTTTCCATTAGACACCAATAATTCTACCCACTTTAACACAGCATCTGGCTGTTTTAATGCAATAGACCTATCGCTATGTAACCCTTCAGTTGTTCAAAATATCACATGGAGTGTAGTAAATGATCTATATGATAGCGACCACTTCTCGATCAAGATAACACTAAAATACCATCTGAGCTATGACATCGAATTCCACAAGCTCTCAAAATGGAAGTTTTAAGAAATCACCTGGGTAATGTTCCTTGATAGAATATTTAATTCAATTCCCCAACATATGGAACCAAATCCGTCAAATGCTGATTTAATAAACGAAACATTTATAAGAAAGAAACACTACTTACACTTACAAGAAACACTAAACAAATTATGAAAATATCACAGATTACCGGATTCAAATTTTCTAGCCAAAAATCAGAAATAATTATCTTCTGCAGAAATCGGCATCCCATAATCATAAAGTTGACCCTCAACAACCAAGAATTAAAATCAACTGTAATCAAATTATTATGAGTGACCTTTGACTCTCAATTATGACTGAAAATGTTATCGATTCTGTCAGCTCATAAGGAAAAGATCGAAAAACAAATGTTAGAACCACTAGATAAAGGCAATATCCAACCTAGCGACTCCCCATACAATTTCCCTTTCTGAAGGGTACCTAAAAAAAAAGATGCCAGCGGCGAAACGAAATAAAGAAACTATTTTTTATTTCATTACTAAACGATTTGCACAAACATAACGAAGACCCGCAACAGAACGTCGATTCATTACCTAACATAGACACGATTCTACATCAGTTAGAGAACGCAAGATATTTCTCCGCATTTGACTTAACTTTTGGATTCCACCATATGCCCATGAACCCGGAATACTCACGCAAAACCGCTTTTAGCCCTCCACATGAGCATTACGAATATCGACAAATGCCTTTTAGCTTTTAAAAGACGATCCCGTTAGTTCAAAGTGATGAATGATGCATTAAAGAGCCTTATCAAACATGCTCTGTATATTTGGACAACATAATCGTATACGGCAAAACGCTCGAGGAACGCAATAAAAAACCACGAGTATTATTTCAGCGGCTGAAAAAGACAAGCCTGAAACTGCAACCTGATAAATGTGAGTATCTGCGGCCCGAAGTGATCTATTTCGGGCATGTCATATCAGAAAGCAATAATCAATTAATCAATAACAATTAATCCTAAGCAAATTAAACGATTCTTAGGATTGTGGTTATTAATAAAAAATTGTTTAAGACGTTAGGAAATTAGCCAAACCGACGACGTCCGTGAAGAAAACCATCGATTGAAAATAGGAAAAAATTACGGAAAATATCGTTCCAATCACTCGAAACAGCGCTAATCACGAAATCAGTATCAGAATATCGCGAATTTCAAAAGTCATTTGTTCTAACAACCGATGCATCTTAGTGGGGTACTCAGCCAAGGACCTACAGGATCAGATAATCGGTAGTATACGCGTTCAGAACCCTGAATAACGCGGAAATATATAACTCCGCAATATGAGTATGTAAACATTTCCGATCATACCTGTATGGCCGAAAATTTAAAATTGTTATCGATCACAGACCGCTAATTTGATTGATGAACGTCGAGAACCCTAATTCCAGATTGATGCGATGGCATCTTTAACTGGAAGAATACGAATATGGAATATAGTACAAGAAAGGAAAGATTAATAGCAACGCTGATGCGTTGTCTCGCATTTTTCTGTAGGAGGAGTGCCATCTCACTGGTCACACTTAAAATCCTCAGCGAACAGAAAGACGATATCAGTAACATGCTTGAAGAAATAATAGATTCAGAGAAATATGTGACACAATTTCTACTTAATCAGGAATCGAAGCACAGCAAATTCGAACAATTGAACAAGAAACCATTGGTAGCACTAATACACATGAGTAAACATCCGTTAAACACATCGGAGCTGTATTAACGAAAGTGAAGCCTTTAAAATTCAACGATAGAAGATGGCAGATACCCAACAAGAAATATACCTGGCTAAGAAATATAGACTGGAAGAATTATAACTCATAAAAAGCCACCAAAAGCCAAACAAGGAATCTATACAATATCATCGATTTTATTTTCAGTGACATCGACATTAACGTCAACTTAATTACAGAAGAACCATATCCATGGACTGAGAGATATTCGTAAAACAGGTACACGAATCTGCACTAAATGGACACGCGAAAATTTTTAAAACTGTAATGAGAATAAGAGATATTATGCTTACTGTGAAAAGTATATATCTCAAAAGAAATATTACATTGTCAATTTTACAGAAAAAGCAAAGATGAACGAATAAAACCAAAGCAAGGGTTGAAATTATAAATTATAAATACAGCAGTGGCAGCATACCAAAAAGTCGTCAGTGTCTTAATAAATTCACAATCCGGAACAAATAAGGGAAACCGTTATATCTTATCGATACAAGACCAATTAACGAAACTCATAACACTCATCGCCTTGCAGGATATCACGACCAAGAAAATAGACGATAATCTCATGAAAGAGTACCTATCAATTTACATGTTTCGAGAGAAGTTAATTAGTTAAGTTCTGAAAATAAAAGCAACACAGGTTATCACTTATAGGCTCCCATCAAATAGCAATCTCGAGAGAGCACACTACATAATGAAAAAATAGCTTAGACACTACGTAAACCAGGATTGAATCAATTGAAACGAATTAATTAAATTAATCACGCTTTCATATAATACGGCAACATATGAAGTAATGGAGGAGAAGACTACATAAGAGAACTAAGGAATCATCTTTAATTCCAAATAGAAAAGGCGAAAGGAAAACATATATATATATATATATAGCAAAAGAGAATTACAAGGAAATCTACAACAATAAAATAATTAAACGCGTACCAAAATACCAAATCGAAGACATGGTATACATTCAGAATGTTAAATATTAAGTAAAAATAATCATCCCGAACTTATACATGTCAACAGGTTAAAACTAGCGAACTCTTCATTAGATACAATTGAGGTGGATTATGTTTCTACTATGAACCCAGTAAACCCAGTGCCTAGCGCCTCCAGGAAGGAACTCGTACGAAGTAAGCATACCCCATACCTATATACTAATGTACCTAGAGCATCTTGCCAAGATGCGGATGTACCATAAAATTTGCAGCTGCTTAAGAGCAGTTATGTATAAAACAGAATGTGGTATATAGAATATATGCCAATTTCTTTAATTCCAAACTAACTTTTATCAACAGTAACAACATTAAACTTTATAATTTATTAAATATATTATATATTGCCCAAAATGAGTATGAGATCGAGTTCGAGGAACTAACGTTAGAGTTAACCAATATTCTAAACGAATATAATAACAATACAAATAATCTAATCCCTAATAATTAATCGAATGCCGTTGCGGATAGTAAATATATCATAACACATCCTCAACTTATATCTCCCGATATTCTTTTCGGTACATTTAAAAAAGTCAAACTAGCTGTAGAAACGCTTCTGACACCCTTAGAAACTACAGACCCTTGTCGATATTAGCAAGGGAAGTATGATATAACGATAAACTTGTTTACATACTGAACATTTCACATTTTGCCTACCGCATAATTCCTATTTCATATAAAAAGGCTCCAGGAACCTTTTATTTCTGTGACCCTTCAGACGAATACAGCGTGCTAAACACGATTCAGATGATCCTCGTCACTACAAATAAAGTATTACTGAGTAAATGCAAACATAGTAACAACTTCCATATACGTAAAAGTCAGATGCCAAACTATTCAATCACCTATAAAGACGCTTGTTTAACAAATCTGCTAAGATCCCGTTCAGACGGCAACTCATATACGATAAGATACACATAATTCTGAAAGACTCTTTGGATCCAGCTATGATCTAATACTCGATGGCTAGTTTAGTTCAGTTACAGTTGCAACGACCAAAAAACGGCGCATACCATTAGTCCTGACAAAAAGCCTAGGAATGTAGATATTTCGGGGACTATACTACTAACAATCTATAATACTAACAATATGACCCGACTGCCAAAGTAACTCTGTCTATGACTGAACGAAACTCTGCTATAAATACTTTATTACGCATTATATTACGGGGCAACATTAACAACACTAAATTAGGAGATAGATTGAAAAATACGACGTTGAAGATAATCGATCTCTCCTTAATCCGACTAATTCTCACCATCTAAGTACACACAGACTCAAGATTGTCAAGAAGTGTCACCGGAAAATTCTCAAATGACAGCTTGTGGTAACTTGCGTTTTTTAAAAACCATCAAATCAGAAACTTGCACAGAGTTAGCGACACATGCTGTGCTAGTTCAAGAGGCAAAAAGATAAACGCAGGATTTAAAGATGAAGAAAAACAAAGCATCAAGTTACCTTTACCGATCTGCAATTTTTTCTTCTACTCGCAAATTTGAGTTAGTAGAATCACATCCGAAATTTAGCAATTCCATGTCTACTAACCATAAGGATTATTTTTAAATTACCATGTAAATTCTTTAAATTCTAGATATAATGGAAAACAGTTAGAAGACTGATTTAAAGTGAAATTTTTGGTTGAGGTATTTTCACAGAGATGTTTAAAGACTACAGCAGGGCAATAGTATCAAAAGTGTCCTTGAATCGATTTTTAGCAAACAATGCTTCAACGACAATTTGCCGAAAGAGCATATCGTAAACCAATTTTCAGTCCTAGCAAAATTGAATGCTAAAATTATGCTTCAACTTGCTTTTATTCCTGTAATAAACATATTTGGCCAAACAACCAATAACACAAATACACGTTAATTATAACATATCATAAAAATTTTTATTATCTTATGAGACTATCTTACACATCCAATAAATATGTATTATTTATCGAAAACATGTTCACCAATATGAATTTTGCAACCAATTATAGTAAAAAATGATTTAAATGTTTGTTAAATTAAATGTTAAATTTGTTATGTGTATTGTTATTTGTAAAATGTTAAATTAAAATTATCTAAATTCACGAATAAAGTTTAAATTGGAAACATAAAATACGGTTTAATAAATGTTTTAATTTTTAGTTATGTTTAATTTTATTTGTACATTGTACATTGCATATATTTAATTTATAAATATATTTATTATAGGAAGAAAGTCTTTGCTGAGATTTAAATAAACCTCTTTCGGATTGGGAACAGCGTTCTCCTTTTTTTAAATTGCGTTTTTTATAAACAATTGTTACATTGTGTAAAAAAATTGAAAAAAAGTTTGTCTACACTGCTGGCCGTAAATATTAGGAAACCTATTTGTTATATTTATTAGATAATTCTAACAAATTTTACTTTATCTTGTGTTTACGTGACAAGAAATATATGATACAGATGGTATAATAGATCTATAATAAATAATAATATGTATAACTGAAGAGTGAAAACAATGAAAAACGTGCAATTTATATGAAATAGCTATGACCGACAGTGTATGTGAGGTCTGGCAGCGAACCGTGCGCACATTTTTCTGCGGTGGCTGCTCGAGACGGTACGAGGATATTTTCTCTTCTAGCTGTGCAAATACATTTTTCCCACCAAACTCACCGAACGAAGAAATTCGTTTCTAATTTGGCCGTTTAATTCCTCAAACCTACTTTTCGCTGAATTTCTGAATTTCTCCTATAAATATCGGCGACCGCCCTATTTATCTCTGCACATATGTGTATACTGACGGTTCTAAAATTTAAAATAGTACTGATTATGCAATTATACGTATCTGGGCAATTGATCATAAAAGTCAAATTTCATCATGAAGCTTCTACATATCTCTTTTTTGAGTTTAACGTGTTGAAACATGCTATAGAAATTATAGAAAATGATCGAAACAAATATTTCGCTATTTCTTGCGATTCTGTAAATACCATCCAAGCAATCCAAAATCAATGGACAAACAACTCCACCATCCAAGAATATCAAAAATCTTAAGTCAAGACAATCCAAAATAATAATTCCGTCATAGTAATCTGAATTCTTTCTCATATAGGCATCGAAGGAAATGAAAGAGCCGACAGACAGTCAGAAAAATAGCTGATTCACCAACCTGATCGTAGTGTAGGTGCATCGTTTGAAATCGTTCTTTCTTATTTAAAAGAAGTAATACAAGAAAGTTGAAATGAAAAATGGAAATCATCTACAGAACCACGTTTACTATTGATCAAAGATAATTTTTTTTATAACAATATACCACGCTCACTATAACAACGCAATTAAGTTACCAATATCACATCAAAAAAGAGCCCCCATCCTGCAATCTGTACACTGATACATGACATCTGACAGTAGAAGAACACATCATCATACACTGCATGCATACATTATACAGTCAACAATTTAATATAAGGACATCCTAATAAACATCTTAAGCGACAACTTAAAGGACGAAGAATCAATGCAAAGGTTAATATAATATTTAAAACCTACCAAACGTTATGACAAATTTGTTCTTATGTTTGTTTTCTTATGTTGTTAGTAACCGGTATAAGCAAGTGATGCGACATTAAATAATAGATATAGTACAAAAGAATTAAAGGACCATTAGTTTGAAAAAGAAAATCATATAAGTTTGTATGGACTCATTTTAAAAAACAAAGTCTCTCCATTTCATTTCTGAATAGAATTTCGTCGAAGGCGTTTATATTCGGAAGCAGGAGGTGAAAAAGAAGATAAATTCTATTTATCCCGGCCCTATGAAACCTTTTTATAGCTAAAATATCAATGTCTAAAATAATAAATAGTAAAGCTCCTTGTATAAATAGTAAGCAGTAAATAAATTTGAATATGTGTAGCATTTTTGTTTGAACTGCGTATGTGCTTATTAAATATAAATTCTATTGTATGTAGCATAAAACAGTTCTAATATTTAGCACATATATACATAATTTCTTTAAGATATTAAAAATTTTTGTTTTGTTGGAGAAAAAATGTTAAATATTATTATTATTATTATTATAAATATATGTCAAATATGATAATATAAATTTTAACCTATAATAAAGATTAATTTATAATTTTAATAAAATTAGAATCAAATTTAAACAGTAAATAATTGTTATTATAATAGTTCACTTTATATTGTTTCACTTGAATATAGGATATCCAATAAATTGTAGGAGATGATGATTCTTTATAAAAAAAGTAAAACATAGAAAATAAACATTTTTGGTTGCTTTTCTAGTTATCAAGAAAAATAACTAAATATGTAATTATAATGCTACAGATTTATGTTAAATAGGTTTAGTACTAACTGCATTTAAATCGTAATCTTAATAATTTATTTTATGAAACAATATTAAACTATTACTTCCACTAATAAGTGATAAGCAATTTCTACCCATGCTGGCATAAGCAAATCTTTCTTTAGTTTTACAGTATCAAATATCATGAGTTAATGTGTTCTGTTAGTAAATTGAATTTTTTAATGCTTGTAGTGAAACATCTCGAATTAATAAAAATAATTCTCCTCTCAAAAAACACAAGAATAAAGTATCATTTAAAATTGATAAGAAGTAAAGATTAATAATTTCAGTCTCATTTCATTGTCTATTATCGTCTACAAAGTTTAATGCTTTTTGAACTACAATATCTAGACTACCAATATATTAATATTATTAGATAACATATATAATTATTTAGAATACACATATAATTCTTAACTAAGAATTTGGTCACATGCGAAATGTATCTATCTTATATATCATAATTTTACATTGAATATCACTTTTCTCAGAAGCAATCAAAAAATTCGATCTACATTTTTTGTTTACATAATTTTCTTTGGAAATAACTTTATATAAACAGCTTCATTTACATTTTACATCTTTTACACTATGATTTATAGGACATCCCATATGGCTGTTATATAAAAAGGTAAAGCAAAGAAACGACTAAGTGAGAAAATTACTACATGTATATACATACATATGTCTATGTCATGAAATCATATCTACATCATACTATATATAAATATACAAAAGATTTCATACCAGAATTCTTCATATTCTCCATGAGTACATCCGCTGGTTGTTGGTTTTCCTTAAAATTTGGTTTATCCATTTCTAATTCGAGTTCTTCATAAAATGTTATTGCTGATCCGTATATCTTTTGAGCTGCATCAGCAACTGTCAAAACAAATGTAGAAAACACTGGCTTAGGTTTACATGCTACTTTTGGCCAGCATTCTATTGTTGCTCCCATTGGCAAACAAAACATTGCCACAGAATTTGGAAAAATAAAACTGCTGTAATCAACTATTGGATATTTATACAGTATTGTAGGTTTAAAAGATATCAAATTTGCCCGATTCATAGATTTCTTATAACACAGAAATACATCACTACCCAACATGCCTTTGTTCAAATTTTTATTGATAACACAGAATGCATGTGGGGGAGTTTCTCCTTTATTTGCTAATATTACACAAATATCAGTCACGACTAATGAGTTGCATGGCATTTTACGAGTTGCTCGTCTATATGTCACAAATATTCTTGCAGCTGAGTTATTCACATTAGCTAAATGTCCTTTTGGAGTTTCTAATATCATTTCAGCATCTTGCATTATACGTTCTTTACCATCATATATTACACCTGTAACATATACCTCTTGAGAATTGAAAAATTGTTGATATACAGTGGTGGACAAAAGAAAGTTTAAAAGACAAGTGAAATATCATCATAATATTACAAAACAGAATTATATTTAGTCCCATTGGGAAACTTGAATTTTAATATTTTAATCTTGCTTTTATTGTAACAAACAAAAGGATTTATAATATTTTAGGATACTTGACATAGGACTAAAACAAGAAACTATGCATACTAATAAGAACTTTTTTATATTTTATTCAAATTTGAAACATTTTTTAGCATTAGAAAAATGCTACATATAAAATAATAATAAAAGTTAATAACAGCAATCAATAAATGTAAAGTATACTCCATACTTAGTATAAATAGCTATTATTAATATGGTATGAAATATTCAATACAAAAGTTATTAATACTTATATATGCAACTATAAATTTTAAACTTTCTTTTATCTGTAACTATGTACTTATTTAAACTATATCGCTATAACAATATAGTTAAAACATCAAATTTACCACATTACAATTGCATGAATTTAATTTTTACATAACATTCTTCCATTAATATTGAAAATACATTATTCATGACATTAGGTTCATGTCATAACTAATGCACTTAAATTAAAAAATATATATACTTTTGATTTTTTAAATTGAGATACAATTAAAAATCTGAAAATTCTATTGAATTAATGTGAAATATCATATAAATAGTGTTACTGACTTTTATTCAAAATTACTTAAAACATTTAATTTTATTAAATATATTGATGAATTACATGTATGAATCTAATTTCTATGTAATACACTATTCTAAAATGATATGAAAAGCAAGAACATACAATATATTATCTATAAATTTTAGAATGTTATGTTTATAATAATGATATAACAAAGATTTTAATATCTATTCCTAATAATTGTTATGAAAAAATCAAGAAATATAATAAACAATCTTTTAATATATTTTTTACAATTGTACAATTTATGTTGTATATATCTTTACATTTAAACATATATAGAATAAATACTTTTTTAAAAAGAAAAGTTGAGCCAAATATATATAAAAGAGTATGGTGATATTGAATTGCTACACTTTCATAATTAAAATCTAAAATGCAAAAATGTTAAAATACCCAATTATTAAAAAAACTTATTTTAACAACAACTAAAATCTTATTTTAACAAAGTTTTAACAAAACAATAGCTAAATACCACTGGTATTAAAATTTTATTTTAGTTTGTTAAATTCTTTTTCAATTTTAAAAAATGCAAATTTTCGAAATATTGATATAATATTACTATAA